>CAUYQU010078890.1:0-97754 GCA_963574635.1 Cheracebus regulus
TCCCACCTCCCACGGGGTCAAAGTCCAAGTCCACCCCCTTACCCACCAGGCTCGGCGTCACCAGCCCCCGCCCCAGCCACCCCGCCCCACCCCCCCCCCGCCCACCAAACCCCACGCCGGCACCCCCCCCCGGCGGGCCCCACACCCCCCGGGGGCACAAAGTTACACACGGTATAATAAAAAAAAAAAAAAAAAAAAAAAAAAAAAGAGGCCTCAGAGGGAATAAGCAAGAGGGGGTGGTTTGGAGCGTCCCAGGAGAAAGAACTTCAGTGGGCGTGGCTGAAGCTGAGACCCAGGGGGAAGAAAAGGAGATGGTCGTGGGGAGGAGCTGGAGGTGAAGGTGGGAATGACCTTCTAGGCAGAGTGCACAGTCCATGCAAAGGCCCTGGGGCAGGACTGCGCCTGGCGTGTTGGACGAACGAGGAGGCTGGAGCAGAGGGAGTGAGGAGGAGAGCGGGAGGAGGGGAGGGGGAGGAGGGGACGGGGCAGGTGAAGCCGAGCCTGGTGGGTCACGGGGAGGACTTGGACTTTGACCCCGAGGGAGGTGGGAGCCATGGAGGGCTGTGGGCAGAGGAGGGAGGGGAACTGACTCTGGTGCTCACAGGCGCCCTCTGGTGACCGCTGCAGGAGGACAGACCTTGTTGGGCAAAGGCAGAAGCCGGGGCACCAGGGCAGAGGCGGGTGCACTGTCTGAGTGAGTGACGTTGGGTCGGCTGGACCAGGTAGAGCCGAGAGGAGAGGAGACGTGGCACATTCAGGGCGCGTCCGGTTCAGAGAACACTTTCCCTGTTCCTTAAAGCCACTAGACAAGAATTCTTCCCCGGGAAGCTTCACCTGTGCCAGGTCAGCCAGGCTGTGCTGAGAAGCCTGTTGGCCTTGGCAGCAGGAACAGCGGGTTCAAGTCCTGGCTTCTCCCTGCGATTCTGTGGCACCTGGCGCAAGGCACAGCCCTTTTCTTCTTTTTTATTTTGTGACGGACTTTCGTTCTTCCCCAGGCTGGCGTGCAGTGGCACGATCTCGGCTCACTGTAACCTCCACTTCCCGAGTTCAAGATTCTCCTGCCTCAGCCTCCTGAGTAGCTGGGACTACAGGCATGTGCCACCACGCTCGGCTAATTTTTTCTTTCTTTCTTTCTTTCTTTTTTTTTTTAGTAGAGACAGGTTTCTCTATGTGGGCCAGGCTGCTCTCAGACTCCCAACCTCAGGTGATCTGTCCACCTCGGCCTTCCAAAGTGCTTTTCTGGAGTGCAATGGCGCAATATTGGCTCACTGAATCCTCCACCTCCCAGGTTCAAGCGATTCTCTTGCCTTCGCCTCCCAAGTAACTGGGATGACAGGCACCTGCCACCGTGCTCGACTAATTTTTTGTATTTTTAGTAGAGACAGGGTTTCACCATGTTGGTCGGGCCGGTCTCAAACTCCTGATATCAGCTGATCCACCCACCTTGGCCTCCCAAAGTGCTGGGAATACAGGCGTGAGCCACTGCGCCCGGCCCCCAGCCTTTTTCTGGGCGTCATCTTCCTCATCTGTACCTTGGACCAGTGACCTCAGGTCTGGCACTCCCATTCCTACCTGTCTCCATGTGCCTCCTGTAGATCTGTAAAAGAGGGTCATTTTGAATGCTACCAGGGACGGGCATGGTGGCTCACGTCTGGAATCCCAGCAGTTTGGGAGGCTGAAGTGGAAGGATCACATGAGGCCAGGAGTTTGATATCAGCCTGGATAACATAGTGAGACCCCCCATCTCAATGAAATGAAATGAAATAATGAAATACAAGAGGTGGGCACAGCTTGGGTGAAGGTCTGGAAGGAAGACGGGCAGTTCCAGGTGGAACCAGGTCCCCAGCGCTAGTGGCTCTGCCACGATTTACGCTGCCCCAGCGCCCCCTGGTGGTCACCACTCGCCGGCCCCACGTGGCCATGAAGGTCCAGGTTCCCTGGGAGCCTTATAGCCTTGCAGAAAAATTGGAAGGAAAAAAAAAAAGGGAAAATGTCCCCTCTATTTAAAAACGGCGTAATGTGGATAAATAGCAGAGGATTTCTTTCTGGAAGTCAGTACACACAGACAGACCGGGCTGGGCAGCTACGTGGGCCTATGTGCTTGGAATGTTCTCTTTCCGATGTATATATTTTTTGGGACCTAGTCTCACTCTGTCACCCAGGCTGGAGTGCCATGCTGTGATCTCAGCTCACTGCAAACTCCCGCTCCCGGTTCAGGCGATTCTTCAGCCTCAGCCTCTCGAGTAGCTGGGATTACAGGCACGTGCCCCCACAACTGGCTAATTTTTGTATTTTTAGTAGAGACAGGGTTTCACCACATTGGCCAGGCTGGGTAGTACTGCATTTTAAAATTATTATTATTATTTTATTTAAATAGAGACAGAGTTTTGAACTCCTGGTTTTGAGTTGCCCAGGCTGGTTTTGAACTCCTGGCCTCAAGTGATCCTCCCAAAGTGCTGGGATTACAGGCATGAGCCACCACGCCCAGCCAGCACTGCTGTGTTGGAATCAATAATCTCCGACATCTCCAAGAGGCAGAGGGTAAAGTTCTCCCTCTCCCGTCCAGCCACCTAGTTCTTCCTAGAGACAACCACGTGGCTGGTTTGTATCACATCCCCTGTCCCCTGCCCCAGTTCGTTCTCCTGGAAGCTGAGTCAGGGCCTGTCCCTCTGCCTACAACCCTCCATGGCTCCCACCTCTTTCAGGGGAAAAGCCCAAGTCCTCCCCATGGCCCACAAGGCCCTGCACACCTGCCCCAACCCCTCCCGCCCTCCCCTCCTCCCTCTCTCCCCACCCTCACTCTGCTCCAGCCACAGGGACCTCCTCACTGTTCCTCACATGCACCAGGTGTGACCCTGCCCCAGGGCTTTTGCTCAGGCTGTGCCCTCTGCCTGGAGTGCTTTTCGCCCAGACATCTCTGCAGCTCTCTGCCTCACCGCCTCGGCACTTAGTTCAAATGTCACTTTCTCGGTCTGGGCTTCACTGAGAAGCACTTCATTTAAAATTCATTTTAAATCACATCTACCCAAATCCTTCCCTCTGCTCCAAGACACTTTATGTAAGATAATAATAATAATAACTGTAGGCTGGATGCAGTCGCTCGTGCCTGTAATTCCGGCACTCTGGGAGACCAAGGCGTGAGGATCACTTGAGGTCAAGAGTTCAAGACCAGCCTGGCCAACATGGTGAAACCCCATCTCTACTAAAAAATACAAAATTAGCTGGACGTGGTGGTGCATGCCTGTGATCCCAGCTATTCAGCAGGCTGAGGCAGAAGAGTTGCTTGAACCCGGGAGGCGGAGGTTGCAGGGAGCCGAGATCGCACCGTTGCACTCCAGCCTGGGCAACAAGGGTGAAACTCTCACAAAAATAAAAAATAAAAATAGAACCATAAACATAACAGTCATATTTTGTTTTGGCATTAAAATTCTGGTTTGTGTTGTTTTGTTTTGTTTTCTGAGACGGAGTCTTGCTCTGTCACCCAGGCTGGAATGCTGGCGTGATCTCATCTCACTGCAACCTTCGCCTCCCAGGTTCAAGCGATCCTCCTGCCTTAGTCTCCCAAGTAGCTGAGACTACAGGCGCCATCACCACGCCTGGCTAATGAGATGGGGGTTCATCATATCGGCCAGGCAGGTTTAGAACTCCTGACCTCAAGTGATCCACCCACCTTGGCCTTCCAAAATGCTGGGATTACAGGTGTGAGTCACTGCGCCTGGCCTGTTGTTTCTTTTTTTTTCTTTTATTTTCTTTCTTTCCTTCCTTCCTTCCTCTTCCTTTTTTCCCTTCTTTCTTTTCTTTTCTTTCCTTCCTTCCCTCTCTCTCTCTCTCTTTCTTTCTTCTTTCTTTTTGACAAGGTCTCACTCTGTCCCCCAGGCTGGAGTCCAGTGGTGCTATCTCAGCTCACTGCAACCTCCCCCTCCTGGGTTCAAGTGATGCTCCTGCCTTAGCCTCCCGAGCAGCTGGGATTACAGGCGTGAGCCACCACGCCCGGCTAATTTTTTTGTATTTTTAGTAGAGACGGGGTTTCACTATGTTGGCCAGGCTGGTCTTGAACTCCTGACCTCAGGTGATCCGCCTGCCTTGGCCTCCCAAAGTGTTGGAATTACAGGAGTGAGCCACTGCGCCTGGCCCTGTCGTGTCTTAAGTGGACATGTCAGCAGTTTTTACTGTATATTATGCAACTGTCACCACTATTTACTGTCATCACCCCAAAATGCACCACTGGAACCATCAGCTGACGCCCGCCACTGCCTGCCCGCCACCCCCCCGGCACCCACACCTCCCCTCTGCCTCTCTGGACAGGCTTGTCCGAGACACTTCATAGAAGCGGTATCACACACCGTGTGGCCTTTCGTGTCTGGCTTCTGTCACTGAGCAAAACGTGAATATCTTTTCTGATGCCCATTCTATGTTTTGAGACACGGTCTCCTTCTGTCACCCAGGCTGGAGTGCAGTGGCGAGATCATGGCTCACTGTAGCCTTCAATTCCTGGGCTCAGGCGATCCTCCCGCCTCAGTCTCCCAGGTAGTGCGAAGGCAGGCACCACCACACCTGGCTAATTTTTGTTTCTCTTTTTCTTTCTCTCTCTCTCTCCCTCCCTCCCTCCTTCCCCCGCTTCTTTCTTTCTTTTTTTCTCTCTTTGAAGGATTCTCGCACTGTCGCCCAGGCTGGAGCGCAGTGGTGCGATCTCGGCTCACTGAAACCTCCACCTCCCGGGTTGCAGCAATTCTCCCGCCTCAGCCTCCCGAGTATCTGGGATGACAGGCACCCGCCACCACGCCCGGGTAACTGTTTGTACTTTTAGTAGAGACAGGGTTTCACTATGTTGGCCAGACTGGTCTCCAGCTCTTGACCTTGTGATCTGCCCATCTCGGCTTCCCAAAGCGTTGGGATTACAGGTGTTTGCAATTGTACCCAGCCCTTTCGTTTCTTCTAGAAGCATCTGTTGCCCTCGTGGAGTTGGCACGATGCTCAGCCTTCACCAGGGGTCGCTCTGATGCTAAAGCCGGAGGTCAGCGTGTCCCAGGCCTTGGTCCGGCCCGGCAGGCTCCCTCCAGGAACTGAAAGGAGGAAGTTTCTGAGGCTGCACAGCCAGCCCCTGCTGGCCCCTCTGACCGTGCAAATAAAGGGCCTTTTGGAAGGTAGGGGCCAGAGTGGGGTTCAATTCCCGCAGGCCCTCAACCAGAACAGAATTTCCAGAAGGCCCTGGGATCCTCTTCCCATCCTGTCCTTCCTGTGAAACTCTTACCACCCACCACCCACCCCACGCCCAGGCCCCAGAAACTGCTCTGCTCGGCCACACGTGGTGGCTCACGCCTGTAATCCCAGCACTTTGGGAGGCCGAGGCTGGTAGATGACTCGAGCCAGGAGTTTGAAACCAGCCTGGCCAACACGGTGAAACCCCGTCTCTAGTAAAATGACAACAAATCGCTGGGCGTGGTAACGTGCACCTGTAATCCCAGCTACTCAGGGGGATGAGGTGGGAGAATCGCTTGAACCCAGGAGGAGGATTTCACAGTGAGTTGAGATCACACCTCCGCGCTCCAGCGTGGAGACAGAGCGAGACTCTGTCTAAAGAATAATAATAATACAATTTGAAACAAAATCAAACAGACCAGGTGTGGTGGCACACGCCTGTAATCCCAGCTACTCGGGAGGCTGAGGCGGGAGAATTGCTTGAACCCAGGAGGCGGAGGTTGCGGTGAGCCGAGATCTCATCACTGCACTCCAGCCTGGGTGACAGAGTGAGACTCATCTCAAAAAAATAAAAAGAATAAAAAGAAACTGCTTTGCTCAAGGTCCTTGGTAACCTGGTGTTGCTAAATCCAGAGTCACTTCTCCACCTGCCTTGACCTCTGGCCTCTGTCACTCTGCTTCAGCCATGCCAGCCTTCCCGCTGTTCCTCCGACATGCCAGGGGCGGTCATGCCTCAGGGCCTTTGCACAGGCTGTGCCCTCTGCCTGGAATGCCCTTCCCCCAGGTTCCTGCATGGCTCCTTCGTCACTTCCTTCAGGTCTTTGCTCAAATGTCACCCTCTGGCTGAGCGTGGTGGTGGGAACCTGTGGTCCCAGCTGGTCCGAAAGCTGAGGTGGGAAGTTCGCCTGAGACCAGGAGTTCGAGGCTGCAGTGAGCTATGATCGATCGCACCAGTGCCCTCCAGCCTGGGTGACAGAGTGGGATGCCGTCTTTTGATTTCCTGTGGTGTCACCATTACACGCGATCTGAATGAAGAGACCCCCTAAACAGGCTTTGTGAGAGCAACAGGGCTATTTATTCACCCCGCTGCAGGTGGGCTGAGTCTGAGAATAGAGTCAGCAGAGGGCTGTGGATACGAGTTGGTTTTATAGGTTTGGGGCAGGCAGTGGGAAGAGACAGAAGTGACAGTTCAGGGTGGTTCTGGCAAGCCGGAGGGGGGTGGGGTGTTGTCAGGGTGGGAGGGGGCGTCACAAGTGCAAGATCCAGCGTCACAAGGTTGGCTTATCAGTTGAGGCAGGAACGGTTGAGGGCAAAAGGTTACAAGGTTGGTGAATCAGGCTGACGGGTCCAATGTCACAAGGTTGACTCAGACTTTCTGGCTCCAGGAGTCCATCTGGAGGTGTCCGTGTGGGTCACAGGGGTCACCATGGCAGTCCATGGTGCCATCAGTTTAAAAAACTTTGAATTCCTGCCCTTTTTTTTTTTTTTTGTGATAGAGTGTTGCTCTGTCACCAGGCTGGAGTGCAGTGGTGTGATCTCAGCTCACTGCAACTTCCACTTCCTGGGTTCAAGTGATTCCCCTGCCTCAGGCTCCTGAGTAGCTGGGACCACAGGCGTGCACCACCATGCCGAACTTTTTGTATTTTAATAAGAGACTGGGTTTCACCATGTTGGCCGGGCTGGTCTTGAACTCCTGACCTCAGGTGATCTGCCTGCCTCAGCCTCCCAAAGTGCTGGGATTACAGGCGTGAGCCACCGCGCCGGTGGGTAGTTAGATTTTTAAGGGGATGATGAGGGGTGAGTGAGTTGTAGCAAGGGATGGGGAGGTGGTTCCCGTGCCCTAGGGTTAAGGTAGGGGGACATAAGGGGAGCCATTGAGGGAGGTACGGGTTTGGGGAGGAGGGAGGCACTGAGGCGTAGCTGCAGCCCAGGGGTAGTGAAGGAGGCAGACGATTTTGCTAGGATATCCCGGCCTAGCGCGGAACTGGACACATGGGGATGATTAGGAAAGAACGTGGAAAGGAGTGCTGGCCTAATTGACACCAGACCTGGGGAGTTTTGAGAGGCCCGGAGGCCTTGGCGCCAATTCCCACAACACTTATGGAGCCTGTAAGGTTTATTGTCGAATTTAAAGTGAGGAAACTGAGGCCAGTATAAGAAAAATTAAGCTCCAATTTATTCGGCTCCCAGGCGAGGTTCTACAGTTCCCAGAACGAGAGCCAGAGAAGTCGCGCTTGACTTCCGGAGGCGGGGTTTTCATAGCGAGTGAGGGTGTCTTGATTGGCTGTGAGGGAACAGGACGTGGCCGGGGCAAGCTACTATTGGTAGGTAGGCGGGACCGCCGGGGAGTGAGCAGTCCAGGGGGAGTGGGGCCAGCTGCTATTGGACAGGGTTTGGTGGGCTTGCTTTTCAATTTTGGCGGAGTTTTCTAACAGCAGGCTGGGTGCCGAGTGCAGAGCCTGGGGTGGAGTGCAGATCTGAGTGCCGAGTGCAGAAGTGGGCGTGGCTGGGTGCCGAGTGCAGATCTGAGTGCCGAGTGCAGAAGTGGGCGTGGCTGGGTGCCGAGTGCAGATCTGAGTGCCGAGTGCAGAAGTGGGCGTGGGCTGGGTGCCAAACGCAGAGCCTGGAGTCGAGTGGAGACCGGAGTGCGGAGTGCAGAAGTGGGCGTGGGCTGGGTGCCGACTGCAGAGCCTGGTGCCGAGTGCAGATCTGAGTGCCCAGTGCAGAAGTGGGCGTGGGCTAGGTGCCCAGTGCAGAAGTGGGCGTGGGCTGGGTGCCGAGTGCAGATCTGAGTGCCCAGTGCAGAAGTGGGCGTGGGCTAGGTGCCCAGTGCAGAGCCTGGGGTGGAGTGCAGATCTGAGTGTCGAGTGCAGAAGTGGGCGTGGCCTGGGTGCCGAGTGCAGATCTGAGTGCGGAGTGCAGAAGTGGGCGTGGCCTGGGTGCCGAGTGCAGAGCCTGGGGGTGGGCGTGGCCTGGGTGCCGAGTGCAGAGCCTGGGGGTGGAGTGCAGATCTGAGTGCCCAGTGCAGAAGTGGGCGTGGGCTAGGTGCCGAGTGCAGATCTGAGTGCCCAGTGCAGAAGTGGGCGTGGGCTAGGTGCCCAGCGCAGAGCCGGAGGTTGAGTGCAGACCGTAGTGCTGAGTGCAGAAATGGGCGTGGCCTGGGTGCCGAGTGCAGAGCCCGGGGTGGAGTGCAGACCTGAGTGCGGAGTGCAGAAGTGGGCGTGGGCTAGGTGGTGAGCGCAGAGCCTGGGGTCGAGTGCAGACCTGAGTGTGGAGTGCAGAAGTGGGCGTAGGCTAGGTGCCGAGTGCACAAGCGTGGGCTGGGTGCCAAACGCAGAGCCTGGGGTCGAGTGGAGACCGGAGTGCCGAGTACAGAAGTGGGCGTGGGCTAGGTGCCCAGTGCAGAGCCCGGGGTTGAGTGCAGATCTGAGTGCGGAGTGCAGAAGTGGGCGTGGGCTGGGTGCCGAGTGCAGAGCCTGGGGTTGAGTGCAGATCTGAGTGTCGAGTGCAGAAGTGGGCGTGGGCTGGGTGCGGAGTGCGGATCTGGGTGCGGAGTGCGGATCTGAGTGCAGAGTGCAGAAGTGGGCATGGGCTGGGTGCAGAACCTGGGGTCGAGTGCAGACCGGAGTGCCGAGTGCAGAAGTGGGCGTGGCCTGGGTGCCGAGTGCAGATCTGGGTGCCCAGTGCAGAAGTGGGCGTGGGCACGCAGAGCCGGGGGTTGAGTGCAGACCGTAGTGCGGAGTGCAGGAGTGGGCGTGGGCTAGGTGGTGAGCGCAGAGCCTGGGGTCGAGTGCAGACCTGAGTGTGGAGTGCAGAAGTGGGTGTAGGCTAGGTGCCGAGTGCACAAGCGTGGGCTGGGTGCCAAACGCAGAGCCTGGGGTCGAGTGGAGACCGGAGTGCGGAGTGCAGAAGTGGGCGTGGGCTGGGTGCCGACTGCAGAGCCTGGTGCCGAGTGCAGATCTGAGTGCCGAGTGCCGAAGTGGGCGTGGGCTAGGTGCCGAGTGCAGAGCCTGGGGTGGAGTGCAGATCTGAGTGCCGAGTGCAGAAGTGGGCGTGGGCTGGGTGCCGAGTGCAGAGTCTGGTGTTGAGTGCAGATTTGGGTGCGGAGTGCAGCAGTGGAGAGCAGGCGCGGGCGTGTCCAGCCTCCCAGCAAGGCGACCGGCCTAGCAGAGGCCAAGGAGACAAGTCCTTGACAAGAAGGCGGCTTGGAGTGGGTGGTCCCCATGTTGATTAAGAGGGGTATCAACCTCCCCTCCACCGGAGGTTTCCCGAAGCTCGGCGAGGGATGGTCTAGGGGGCCTCTGAGATGTTCGCGCACGGTCAGTCTTCAGCCGCCAAGCACAGTGACGTGAGTCAGAGGGTCTGACTTTCCATGGGGGTCCCCCCAGCACAGACAGGGAGGAGTCCCGGGCTGCGGGCGTTCCTTGGCTTCCGACGCTTGAAGCGAGGTCCGGGCTGGCCGCTGGAGTCTGGGCGCTTTGAAGTCTCTGAGCGGTGGGGTAGGTGGGGTCTGTCTTGCGGCCGAGGCAGGCGTCTCTGGTTCTGAGATGCGCTGTCCCCCGGCAGCCTCTTCCCCATTATCGAACACCTTGAAGGCGAGGTTGATTAATTTCTGTTGTGGGGTTTGAGGGCCAGATTTTTTTTTTTTTTTTAAGATGGGGTTTCGCCAGGTTGGCCAGGCTGGTCTCGAACTCCTGACCTCACGAGGTGATCCATCCACCTCGGCCTCCCAAAGTGCTGGGATGACAGGCGTGAGCCACCGCGGCCGGCCAAGGGCCAGATTTTAGTGTTTGTAGCTTTTATAATATCAGGGGCTGATTGGATGATGAATGTTTTTCAGGGGTGAGAGCAGAGGTAAGGATGACATTTAAGTCACTCCAGCTGAGGTTGTAGGCCTGGGTTAAGGATGGGAACTCTTGTATACAGTTAGTAGGATCTGACGAAAAACAGCCTAACCGTCGGCCGATTTGGGAAAGGTTGGGTAAGAGAAGGGAGCGTGCACCCTAACTATGCCTTTGGCTCCAGCCACCTCTCGAAGGGGGAATTGCTGGGGGGGCAGAGGAGGTAGCCTCGGAACTAAACACGAGGTGGAAGGTCACAGCAGGGCTGTAAGAAGGTGGGCTGTGGGTGAGGAAGAGGAGGGAGGTTCTGGGGGGGTTGGTGCCGGGATTGGGGTCTGGTGGGGAGGAGAAAGGTCGGAAGGGTCGATGGACAAGGAGGATTCTGGGTCGCGGACAGAAGGGAGAGAAGGAAAATTTGGGACGGGTTGGTTGCGAGCAGAGGAGGGAGGCATGGGAGTATAAAGTAAACGCCGGGGCGTGTGGCACTTCAGACCGTTTGCCCATTTGTTGACAATTGTTTAGGTCTCGCAGAAGAGAAAAATGGAAAGTGCCGTTTTCTGGCCATTTGGAACCATTGTCTGATTTGTATCGAGGCCAGGCCGTGTTACAGAAGAAAAAGGAGACGTTTAGGTTTCAGATCAGGCGGCCGTTGAAGAGGTTTTAGGGTTTTTTAGGACACAGGCTGGAGGCGAAGGCTGAGGAATAGAAGGCCGAATATTGCCCCTGGTGAAGCAGGCAAGTTTGAGGAAAGGAGCAGAGACGAAGAGAAGGAGCTAGCAGCTCCCAGGCTTTTCAGCAGGCGTCCCTGACTGAGTCCTGGCTGTAACGTGGGTGGGTCATCCAGGCAGGCGTCCCTGCGATTGACCAGACACCGAGGGAAGACGCTCCTGCCAAGCTGAGTCCGTGACCAACGTTGGAGTTTTTGAGTGCACGGATAAAGAGTGTCTCCTTTGCCTCTACTTAGAGAGGGAGACTTGTCTCCAAGATTGGTCTCCTTGGGATTTAAAGGAAAAGAGAGGCCGGGCGCGGTGGCTCACACCTGTCATCCCAGCACTTTGGGAGGCCGAGGTGGACAGATCACACAGGAGATCGAGACCATCCTGGCCAACATGGTGAAACCCCGTCTCTACTAAAAATACAAAAAAAAATTAGCCGGGCGTGGTGGCGCATGCCTGTAGTCCCAGCTACTCGGGACGCTGAGGCGGGAGGATTGCTCGAACCCGGGAGACAGAGGTTGCAGTGAGCTGAGAGGGCACCACTGTACTCCAGCCTGGATGACACAGCAAGACCCTGTCTCAAAAAACTAAAACAAAATATAATAAAATTCATTCAAAACAGCACCTACCAGATCCCCTAAATATGTTTCATCTTTCCACGTCGCTCTGGAGTTTGAGGCAAATACAAATTAACTTATCCATGGCCCACATGTCTCTGGTCTGCCTGTCCGTGGACTGTATTGCAGGATCCCAAGGCATGGCCCATAGTAGATGCTCAATAAATGTTTGAATTTGAATTGATGCCCAAGTCTTTTTTTTTTTTGAGACTGAGTCTTGTCGCCCAGGCTGGAGGGCCGTGGTGCGATCTCAGCTCACTGCAACCTCCGCCTCCCAGGTTCAAGCGATTCTCCTGCCTCAGCCTCCCGAGTAGCTGGGATTATAGGCATGTACCACCATGCACAGCTAATTTTTTGTATTTTTAGTTGAGACAGGGTTTCGCCATGTTGGCCAGGCTGGTCTCAATCTCTTGACCTCATGATCCGCCCGCCTCGGCCTCCCAAAGTGCTGGGATTGCAGGTGTGAGCTTCTGCCCCTGGCCTCAAGTCTGTTTTTCCATTTGGAAGGACCTCTGTATTCCACGTTCCCTTCCTGCCAGCCGGTGAATTTTGTTCATTTCCTCCCATTGTCCGTTCATTCCTTCGTTGAGCAGTGTGCATTGAGCGTCTACAGTTCGCCAGGGACGGCTTCAGATCAGGAGGACGCTGTTTTCTGGAAAGGATCCTGAGTCCGCCTCCCCTAGGAGCTGTCAGCACAGCTGTGATCCCTCACAGGCCTCACAGGGCTCACGTAGGGGTGGGAATCTGAACCCCTCAAGGGTGCTCAGAGCTCTCTGCAGCCTCCAGGAAGGAAAGGGCACTCCAGGTGGAAGGCATGGCCCAGGCAACCACCTGCAGGGGTGAGAGGGAGTGTGGACCCTCCAGGGCACCAAGGAGAGCCAGTGAGGACTATCTGGGTGCAGGCCTTGTGTCCCCCAAGTCTGTAGGCGCCAGACACATGACTTATCTGTGGGAACCCAGAAGGTGCCACAATAAGCAGATGGTGCCACTAGAGGGCACTATTGGACAGCAGTACCAGCCTCTCCGACCCTGGCTGGGAAGGGGACAGTCACTTTTTCCCCCAGGGCCTGCTCCAAAGAGAGAGCCCAGAGGAGAAAGGGGTCCTGAAAAAGTGCCGAGTTCCCCGCCATGCCAACAGCTCCCTCACCCCTCTGTAAATTGCAACAATAGGCCGGGTGCGTGGCTCATGCCTGTAATCCCAGCACGTTGAGAGGTCGAGGCTGGTGGATCACCTGAGGTCAGGAGTTCAAGACCAGCCTGGCCAACATGGCAAAACCTCATCTCTACTAAAAATTCAAAAATTAACCGGGTATGGTGGCGGGTGCCTGTGATCCCAGCTACTGGGGAGGCTGAGGCAGGAGAATCGCTTGAACCCCGGAGGTAGAGGTTGCAGTGAGCTGAGATCGCACCACTGCACTCCAGCCTGGGCGACAAAGCAAGACTCTGTCTCAAAAATAATGATAAATAAAGACTCTGTCTCTAAATAAATAAATAAAAATAATAAATTGAAACAATAATGACAGCCAAATACCTATCCCCATTGGCAGGGCAGGTCACCAGGGCTCTCTCTGCCCCATTTTGCATTTGGGGAAACTGAAGCACAGAGAGGCAGTGTCGCTTTGGAACGTCACACAGTGAGACTGCAAGGCCGGGACTAGGGTGAGGCCAGAGAGGCCCCTCAGAGACAAAGGCAGAGTTTACCTTCAGGGGTGTGCAGGTGCAGGATATTCATAAATCGCTATCTAATGCTGTCGTTTGCAACCTGGCTGGAGCCAAGAGAGGGCAGGCGCAGGCCTGCGGCCACACAGCAGACTCTTCTCCAGTCCCCTCCCCCAAGGGTGTCTCCTTGTATCCCTGGGGTTTGCCTGGGCTCACAAATGCCATCCCCAAGTGCCCGGGGACGGGGATCTTTTTATTTTTAACCTGTCCAGTGGCTGTGACCTTATTATAGCCCTGGGAGGCCGCCACGGTTTCCAGTTTCCAAGGGAAGCTGCAAAACTGTTTCTCTTCCCAGGAAAAGGGTGTCTGGGCGCAGCGGTTCATTCCTGTAATCCCAGCATTTTGGGAGGTTGAGGTGGATCGCTTAAGCCCGGGAGTTTGGGACCAGCCTGGCCAACAGTGGGACCCTGTCTCTATTTTTATTATTTATTATTTATTTGGAGACAGAGTCTCACTCTGTCACCCAGGCTGGAGTGCAATGGCACGATCTTGGCTCACCGCAACCTCTACTTCCCAGGTTCAAGCGATTCTCGTGCCTCAGCCTCCTGAGTAGCTGGGAGTACAGGCGTGCACCACCACACCCAGCTAATTTTGTATTTTTTTTTTATTATTTTTTTTTATTTATTTTTTATTTTTTTATTTTTATTTTTTTTATATTTCTTTTTTTATTTTTTATTTTTTATTTTTAAGACGGGGTTTCACCATGTTGGTCAGGCTGGTCTTGAACTCCGGACCTCTGGTGATCCACCCGCCTTGGCCTCCAAAGTGCTTGGATTACAGGCGTGAGCCACCACGCCCGGCCAATTTTGTATTTTTAGTAGAGACGGGGTTTCACCGTGTTGGTCAGGCTGGTCTTGGAACTCCTGACCTCAGGCAATCCACCCCCCTCGGCCTCCCAAAGTGCTGGGATTACAGGCGTGAGCCACACACCCGGCCTTAAATTTTTTGTAGAGATTGAGTTGCACCATGTGGCCCAGACTGGTCTCAAACTCCCTCTGTCGCCCAGGCTTAAGTGCAGTGGTATGATCACAGCTCACTGCAGCCTCCACCTCCTGGGCTCAGGCGATCCTTCCACCTCAGCCTCTCGAGTAGCTGGGACCACAGGTGCACACCACCACATCCAGCTAATTGTCATATAATTCTTGTAGAAACGGTGAGGGGAGGAGTGGAGTGTGTCTCACTAAGTTGCCCAGGCTGGTCTTGAACTTCTGGGCTCAAGCAACCCTCCTGCCTCAGCCTCCCAAAATGCTGAGATTACAGGCATGAGCCACCCTGCCTGCTTGTGGGGAGCTGCACTTTAAATAATCCAGGAAGGCTTCATGGAGGAGATGACATTGGATCAAGATCATTGCTTTGCTTTGTTTTGTTTTGTTTTGTTTTGTTTTTGGAGACAGAGAAGTCTCATTCTGTTGTCCGGGCTGGAGTGCAGTGGCTCGATCTCGGCTCACTGCTATCTCTGCCGCCTGGGGTTCAAGTAATTCTCCTGTCTCGGCCTCCCAAGGAACTGGGATTACAGGCCCCCGCTACTGCACCTGGCTAATTTTTGTAGTTTTTAGTAGAGATGGGGTGGCGGGGTGGGTGGGGGGGGTCTCACCATCTTGGCCAGGCTGGTTTTGAACTCCTGACCTCGTGATCCACCGGCCTCAGACTTCCAGAGTGCTGGGATCACAGGCGGGAGCCACTGCGCCCGGCCTCAAGATCATTGCTTTAATGGACATCAAATAATAAATAAGTTAATAGTTGAAATTAATAAATTTGAATTAACATAGATAATTAAATACTGTCAAGTTAACAGACATTCAAAGACAAGCTTTACTAGGAGACATCAAGGCACAGGGCAGAGGGAGGGGGTGGCCCTGGGGAATTCTGAATGTCTGGGTCCCTGGGGCCGGAGGAGTGGGGGCATACATTCTCCCCACCCAGCACAGGGGCGGTGCCGCCCACATCTGGCCCGGGTCTTGCCTAACACATGTTCTGGTAAACAGTCAGAGGACCCTCTGTTTTTTCCAGTCCCGAAGCTCCTCGCAGGAATCCACACCCCCGCCCCACCCCTCTCTTGGGACACAGATTCAGTGTCCCCGGTGGGTCATCTGGCCTTTCCGGCCTGTGATGTGATTCGAGTGGTGCTATCTTTAACCTCAGGCAGGGACGTTCCCTCCCCGTCAACACTGCTCAGATGACAGTTCTGGAATCTCATGGGGGTGGCGGCCCTGGGGTCTGGCAAAGCCACCGGGACCTGCCTGTGTCCCCTCCTGCTGCCCCAGGGAGTCAGAGGAGGACGTGAAATTTACAGAGGCGAGAGGTATTCGTGTATCGTTCATTCACTCCTTCACTCGTTCAGCCCATATTAACTGGGCGTGAGACAGACCCTGGCCTGAGTGCTGAGGACTCGGCAGTGACAGAGACCCTCAGAGGGCTGGGGAGGGTCTGAGAAAGTCATTGACCGAGGCCGGGCGCGGTGGCTCACCCCTGTAATCCCAGGACTTTGGGAGGCTGAGGCAGGTGGATGACAAGGTCAAGAGTTTGAGACCAACCTGGCAAACATGGTGAAACCCCGTCTCTACTAAAACACAAAAAATCAGCCAGGTGTGGTGGCACGTGCCTGTAGCCACAGCCACTCGGAAGGCTGAGGCAGGGGAATCGCTCGAACCTGGCAGTGGAGGTTGCAGTGAGCTGAGATCGTGCCACAGCACTCCAGCCTGACGACAGAGCAAGATGCCAAAAAAAAAAAAGTTACTGATGGAGTAGACAAGCAATTGAGCAGAACTCCAGGCCCCGACTTGAGTTCCATGGAATCAGATTGGCAGCAGCAGGCTGGGAAGGGCAGTGGGCAAGTGTGAGGACCCAAGCCCCCGCCCTCCCAGGTCAGCCTGGGCTGCCTGGCTCTCCACATCTTCCAGCAGGTGGTGGAGCTTTGACCCTGGGTGACGCTTCCCGGCTGGGTAAGCTTAGACAAGCCGCTGCCCCTCTGTGAGCCTGTTTCTCAGCTACAAACGACTGGGGTCATCCTCCTGGCTCTGTGGCCACAGGCACTCCACTTGACTTCTCTGAGCTTTTCTCTTCACTTATCAATGGCAGGTAGTCATTTTATTTTATTATCTATGTATTTGTTTGAGACAGAGTCTTGCTCTGTCGCCCAGTCTGGAGTGCAGTGGTGTGATCTTGCTCACTGCAATATCTGCCTCCCGGGTTCAATCAATTCTCCCGCCTTGGCCTCCGAAGTAGCTGGGATTACAGGTGCCCGCCACCACGCCCAGCTAATTTTTGTATTTTTAGTAGAGATGGGGTTTCGCCATGTTGGTCAGGCTGGTCTCGAACTCCCGACCTCCTGATCCACCCGCCTCAGCCTTCCAAAGTGCTGGGATTACAGGCATGAGCCACTGCGCCCAGCCCAGGTAGTAATTTTATTATTGTGGACATTTTTGCTACCCTTGATGGCAGTGATGGCCCCATTTTAAGCAACCCACATTATGCATGGGTTACAGACCCTCCGGGGGTCCTTCCCAGCCCAGGCCCGGCCTATCGGCACATCCCACTCCTGAGCTACTAGGACTGGATCGGGGAAGAACATGGGATCCAGGCTGGTCCAATCAGAGCAAATGGGTTTTGACTGGGAGATGCTCTCTTTTCTCCTGGTGGTTATCTTGGGACACCCACCCCACCCCAGTCTCAGGGGAGCTATCAACCTGGTCTTTAAGAACAATTGGGAGCTGCTGGATCAGCCCTCACCTGAAACTGGTAGAGTGTTAAGATGGCCTTCATTAGAAGGAACGAGGCTAAAGTTAGAATCCTCAGGTCTGACCTTCCTTCCTTCCCCTCTTCCCTTCCTTCTTCCCTCCCCTCTCCTCCCCTCTCCTCCCCTCTCCTCCCCTCTCCTCCCCTCTCCTCCCCTCTCCTCCCGTCTCCTCCCCTCTCCTCCCTTCTCCTCCCCTCCCCTCCCCCCTTCCCCCCTTCCCCGCTCCTCCCTCCCTCGCTCTCTCTTTTTTTTTTTGAGATGGAGTTGCGCTTTTATTGCCCAAGCTGCAGTGCAATGGCAGGATCTTGGCTCACCACAGCCTACGCCTCCCAGGTTCAAGTGATTCTCCTGCATCGGTCTGCTGAGTAGCTGGGATTACAGGCATGAGCCACCATACCCGGCTAATTTTTGTACTTTTAGTAGAGACAGGCCTTCATCATGTTGGTCAGGCTGGTATCAAACACCTGACCCCAGGAGATCTGCCCACCTCGGCCTCCCAAAGCGCTGGGATTGCAGGCGTGAGTGACCACGCCTGGCCAAGGTCTGAGCTTTCAAAGCAACCATTTAGCCCAGATAATTTTTGTGAGTGATTTACTTGGGGTCAGGGGACTGATTCTGGCAGACCCCCGAGGGAAACAGATACTTAGGATGTGAGGCAGGATGGCCACCTGCCCCAGGGATGGGAGAGCTTGTGTCAAAATGACACCAGAAAGCAGGGGAAAGCGATTCAGGTGTCTGCCGTCTGTGGTGGAGAGTCAGCACAGGGTGAGAACTCGGACAGCCTTGGGCTCTGATCTCAGACCTTCCTGCGTGTGCCGTGTATGCCCTCAGATAACGTCTTTTTTTTTTTTTTTTTTAAAGATGGGGTTTCACCATGATGGCCAGGCTGGTCTTGAACTCCTGACCTCAGGTGATCCACCCACCTCGGCTTCCCAAAGTACTAGGATTACAGGCGTGAGCCACCACACCTGGCCCAGATAACGTCTTAATGTCTCTTAGCCTCAGTTCCCTAACCTGCCGTACAGGACCTACTTTAAGGATTGATTGAGACAGAGTCTTGCTGTTGCCTGGGCTGGAGTGCAGTGGCTCGATCTCAGCTCACTGCAACCTCCACCTCCAGGGTTCAAGCGATTCTCCTGCCTCAGCCTCCCCAGTAGCTGGGATTACAGGCATGCACCACCATGGCCAGCTCATTTGTGTATTTTTAGTAGAGATGGGGTTTCACCATGTTGGCCAAGCTGGTCTTGAACTCCTGACCTCGTGATTCACCCACCTCAGCCTCCCAAAGTGCTGGAATTACAGGTATGAGCCACCACACCCAGCCAGGACCTCCTTCATTTTTCTGAAACAGGGTCTCACTGTGTTGCCCAGGCTGGAGTGTGTTGGTGCCTTCACGGGTCACTAGCCTCAGAACTCCTGGGCTCAGTCAATCCTCCTGCTTCCGCCTCCCCAGTAGCAGCTGGGACTAAACACCAGCACGCCTGACTAATTTATCTATCTATCTATCTATCTATCTATCTATCTATCTATTTATTTTTCTAGAGACAGAATCCCACTTTGTTGCCCAGGCTGATCTCAAACTCCTGGGGTCAAGCAGTCCCCCCGCCTTGGCCTCCCAAGGTGGTGGGATTACAGGCATGAGCCACCACACCCGGCCAGGACCTACTTTAGATAGGTCCTACCTTGGATATTGACTGGGAGGGAGATGTTCTCTTTTCTCCTGGTGGTTATCTTGGAACACCCACCCCACCCCAGTCTCAGGGGAGCTATCAGCCAGGTCTTTAGAAATATTTGGGAGCTGCTGGATCAGCCCTCACCTGAAACTGGTAGAGCTTTAAGATGGCCTTCATGTTAAGAGGGCTGTTTTTCCTACTTTATTGTTATTATTTTTTTGAGACGGAGTCTCACTCTGCCACCCAGGCTGTAGTGCAGTAGTGTGAGCTTGGCTCACTGCAACCTCCGCCTCCCAGGTTCAAGCAATTCCCCTGCCTCAGCCTCCCAAGTGGCTGGGATTACAGGTGCACGCCATCTCGCCCAGCTACCTTTTTTGTATTTTTAGTAGAGACGGGGTTTCACCATGTTGCCCAGACTGGTGTTGAACTCCTGACCTCAGGTGATCTGCCCATCTGGGCCTCCCAAAGTGCTGGGAATACAAGTGTAAGCCACCCGTCCGGACTATTATTGTTATTTTTCTTCCATCCATGAGAGTCTGATATGTTTTTCCTCCTTTAGAGGGCTGTTGTGTAGACAGGCAGTGCATTTAAGAAGAGAATGGTGCCTGGCACACAGTAAGTGCTCGATAAATGCTCACTAGCACTGTCTCCCAGGAGGCAGCTTTGAGGGCACCTGCTGATTCAAATCCACTCTTGATGCAACAGGACAGTCACATGACAGCCCAATGGCCGTCACCTGTGGCACTGTCCAGTCCCTAATGAAACCAGACGGCAGGTGAGTCAAAGCAAGAGACGGGAGACACCCACCCTCCGGAGAAGAGCCCTCCCACCCGAGGTGCCACCGAAGCAGCACGGCCTCTCCCCACTGCCATGTGAGGTGGGGGCACAGGGATTAACCAAACGTTGGTATCAACACCTCAGTCCTTATCCCCAGGAGGGCCTGGAACCCACCTGGCAATATGTCAGGAGCTCAGCAAAATCCCACAGACCCAGGTAACGGGGTGCTGCTTTCTGTCTGGTGGGGGTTTGATTGTTCTAATGTGGAGAAAACCAGAATTTTAGAATGGAACAAGTTTACACAAGGAGGTGAGATGAGATGGCAGATAAAGAAAAAAAAAAAAGGCCTGGTGCAGTGGCTCACACCTGTAATCCCAGAACTTTGGGAGGCTGAGGCGGGTGGATCACCTGAGGTCAGGAATTTGAGATCAGCCTGGCCAACATGGTGAAACCCATCTCTGGCTGGATGCGGTGGCTCACGCCTGTCATCCCAGCACTTTGGGAGGCCAAGGAGGTCAGGAGTTTGAAACCAGCCTGGCCAACATGGTAAAACCCCGTCTCTACTAAAAATACAAAAATTAGCCGGGCATGGTGGTGTGCACCTGTAATCCCAGCTACTTGGGAGGCTGAGGTTACAGTGAGCAGAGATCGCACCACTGCCCTCCAGCCTATAGGCGACAGAATGACGCTCCGTCTCAAAAAAAAGAAACTGTCTCTACTAAAAATACAAAAATTAGCTGGGCATGGTGGCGCACTACTCGGGAGGGTGAGACTGGAGAATCGCTTGAAGCCGCAAGCAGAGGTTGAGTTGCCGAGATCACGCCACTGCACTCCAGCATGGGCGACAGAGCAAGACTCCAACTCGATTTAAAAAAAAAGGAAGGGGGATTTCCCCACTAAGCCGAACCAGCTCTAGGAAACCCAAGTTCACCAAAGATGCCTACCGGCTCCACGTGGGAGTCTTGCTGGAAGGCCGGCTGGGTTTGATCAAAACACAAACACCTACAGCCGGGTCTCCACCATCCCGTCCCAGCTCTGAAGACAGCAACCCCTCCCGAGGGAGCCTGCCTCTCAACTCCATCCTCCCCACCTTAAAGGAACCACTCTTTTCTTCTAGAGGTAACCCAACCCCCCAAAGCAGGAGTTTGGACTACTTACGTGTTGTTTTTTTTTGCCGGGGTGGGGGGGAAGGTCCCAGTTCGTCGCTCAGGTGGGAGTGCAGTTGTACAATCCCTGCAGCCTCAACCTCCTAGGCTCAAGTGATCCTCCCACGTCAGCCTCTGGAGAAGCTGGGATTATAGATGCATGACACCATCCCCGGTTAATTTTAAAACTTAACTGTAGAGACAAAGGTCTGTTTTCCAGGCTTCCCGAGGAGCTGGGATTACAGGTGTGAGCCACTGTGCCAGGCCTATTTTTTATTTTTGGAAAGACTGGGTTTCACCATGTTGCCCAGGCTTGCTCTAAAAAAATAACAAAACACATTTAAAAAAACAGCAACACGCCAGGCACGGTGGCTCACCTGAGGTCAGGAGTTTGAGACCAGCCTGGCCAACATGGTGAAACCCTGTCTCTACTAAAAATACAAAAATTAGTCCGGTGTGGTGATGGGTACCTGTAATCCCAGCTACTTGGGAGGCTGAGGCAGGAGAATTGCTTGAACCCAGGAGGCAGAAGTTGCAATGAGCTGAGATTGCACCACTGCACTCCAGCCTGGGCAACAAAAAGCAAAACTCTGTCTCAAAAAATAAAAACCCAGCAACATACCAGTCTTCAAATGAAATTTTATACAAAGCCCCAGTATATAACACAGAGGTCAGGTGCAGGTTCATGCTTGTAATTCCAGCACTTTGGGAGGCTGAGGTGGGAGGACTGCTTGAGCCCAGGAGCTGGAGACCAGCCTGGCCAACATGGCGACACCCGTCTCCACTAAAAATACAAAAATTAGCCAGGTGTGGTGGTGTGCACCTGTAATCCCAGCT
Organism: Cheracebus regulus; assembly: GCA_963574635.1. NCBI lineage: Eukaryota > Metazoa > Chordata > Mammalia > Primates > Pitheciidae > Cheracebus > Cheracebus regulus. The sequence continues at coordinate 21,261 of CAUYQU010078890.1, forward strand.
ACTCAGGAGGCTGAGGCGGGAGGATCAATCAAAGCTGGGAGGCGGAGGCGGAGGCCAAAGTAAGCAGAGATTGTGCCCCTGCACTCCAGCCTGGGTGACAGATACCCTGTCTAAAACAAAAAAAGGCCCCAGTTATAACACAGAAACTCCTGTAGCAAGGGGAGGCGGCCCTAGGGCTCCCTGTTCACTCAGACCAACGCCATGGGCTTCCCCACACATCTCCAACTTCCCCCAATCCACCCACACCAAAGATGCATCAGGCGATTCTCTTCAAATATCTCTTTAATGACTTAAACACCAGCACAGAGACTCACGATGTCAACGGCCTCATTTCTGTGCTTTGGGAGGGATAGGGACGGCGTTTCCCACCTTGGCTGAGTGAAAACCTTGTCTTGTAAATAAATAATTTCCTAACACAGCAAAAAAAAAAAAAAAAAAAAAATCGAGATCCAGTTTTCCCTCCGGGGACAGGATGTTTCTGGACACCCACGGTCGCTGGTCCTCCTAAGGGCCTGGCAGTGGCTACCACAGGGAGGGTGTGGTAAGCATGGCCTCCCTTCTGCTATTTGCTGCTCTCTGATGCCAGCCAGGAACCTGCTCACACCCGCCGGGGCTGATACAGTCTCGCTCTTGGGAACAATCTCGCTGGGGCAGGTCCTCTGGCAGCTGCAACGCTTCACCCTGAGTGATGGGAACCGGAGACGCTGTGCAAACCTCGGCTGGCAGGCTATCTTGACACTCAACGGTCTTAGCTGGTGGATTTGTCGCATTAAGACTGTTCTCAGGCCTTTTTCATGAAGACTTGGGTCCCGGTCCTCGGAGCAGCTGAAAAAACAGCTTGGGCCCCCTGTGGACGCGCTCACAGTGAAATCGGAGGCCGTGCGGGGTTTGCCAGGCAGAGTGGCCTATAGTTTTAACTCGGGAGCTACAGCAATGCAGACCCAAACCAACTGCCAGTTCTTGCTGGGTGGCAAAGTGGTGTCAGGCTCTGTGGTCACTACTGATTTCTGCCAGGAAGAATGGTTCTCTTTCTAATGAGAATGTAAAATCGGAAAGGCTGTAAAAGGCCGTCGAGTGTTTTATAAAACTGTCCGGTCACCCGTGTTACAGGGACCGACACCATGGACTTCCATCTCGCCCATCAAATCCTTCACATATAGAGCTCGCTCTCTGTGGCCGCCTCAGCCATCTCAGGCACCGCAAAATGCTCACTGCTTGAAATTCACTTATGGAGTCCAACAAACAACTTTCTTTAAAAGGAAAAAAAGAAAAAAAAGGCAGTAAAATCTCAGAACTTCTGTGCAATGCTTGCAGCCTGCCCACTTAGTAAACGGAACAGCAAACCAACCGAAAGCTATGCAAATGGCAGGCTGCCCTGGGCAGAGCTCTGCCCATCTACCAGTGACTATGGCGGCACTGGAGCAGGGCGTAATCGTGCTGGAAGAAACGGGAGGTGGTCTCACCCCTTGACGTTCAGGCCCTAGTCTCGGGAGCCCCTATCCTAACACTGCATTCAGCACCTGCAGTTATCCGGCCACATAAAGCGGCAAGGGGAGGCAGACTGCCCTCAACTTCTTCCTGTGTTTCTAGCAGGGAAGGGACGCGATGGCTTCAGTCCCTCCGCCTCTAGGTAACAAGGCAAAGGCCTCCGTAACCCGGGCAGACAGGATGTGGGGAAGGTCCCGTGTCTTTTTTTTTTAAACTAAGAATGAGCGAACGGACTCCCAGAGAAAGAGCCTTCTCTTAGCACGTGACCCTTAAGGCTTCCAGCACCGAAGGCTTGCTAACTCCTCCGACCCTGTCTGCAGGTCAAGGGGATGGGAGGCAGAAGAACCCTTCACCAGATTCGTGGCTGAAGGAGGCAAGAATGAGCATCTGCTGCCCCCCACCCCGATCTCTCCCCTCTCAGCAGAAGGGAGAGGTGAGCCTGTGGACGTTCAGGGCAGGTCAGTGCAGCTCAATGAACGCCTCCAGCTCTTCCGGGATGAAGCCCTTGTAAGGGATCTTGTTCTTGTCTAGGGCCCGGGCCGCAAGGCACTGCAGGGTCACGTAGTTGAAGGGCTGCATGCTGCCCCTGGCCAGCAGCTTCTCGTCCAGCAGTTCGTAGGCTGTCTTCTTGAAGGCATTGGTGGCGTCCATGTGGGCCCCGGCTTCCATCAGCGCGTTCATGATTGCTGGGCAGTTGTTCTGGGCTGCTATGTGTAGGGGAGTGTTGTTGTCAAAATCCCTGCTGTCTGGGTCGGCCCCGCAGTCGAGCAGTACTTTGACCACGTGCAGGGAGGGGAATATGCCCACGGGGTAGCGGCCCACCTTTGTGGTGTCCTTGTCCACAGCCATGTGCAGAGGGGTGAAGCCGTTCTTGCCTCGCGGTGCGCACTTGAGCAGGCGGTAGACGGTCTGGTGCTTCAGGTGCTCCTGGCTGGGGGTGCATTCCACTTTCTCCAACAGGTAGAGCAGGTGGAGGATGATGGCCAGCGCCTTGGTGAACTGGGCCGAGTCTCCAGGCTCCTTGGGGAGCTGCAAGGCCCGTTCCACTTCCCGGACCCCTTTGGTGAGAACCCCCATGAGGTCTGCAAAGCCGATCTGTGTGCCCAGGCTGCCCTTGGCCGCCCGGTCCTGCAGCACGTAGGAGAAGAGTTCAGCGAAGGAGAGGAAGCTGCTGGCGGTCATGGGGCTCAGAGGCTCCAGGTTGCTCTGCTGCATGTCCAGGGCGTACTTCCACAAGCGGATGCAGCGCTCGAAATTGCCCGAGTCGGCGTACACGGCGCCCCTGTAACGGATATAATAGGAAGTGTCCGGGTGCGAGGGACCCAGGATGCGCTCGCGGATCAACAGGGCCTGCATGCGCATCTCATCCGGGTCGGTGATCAGCGCCTCCAGCTCCTCGGTGGTGTTGACTTCCCTGGAATAGTCATAGGCCAGGACCAGCTGCGGGGGCTCCGGTTTGGGCAGGTACTCGCCCCCCTGGTGACGCAGCTCCATGGCCCTCCTCCAGTGTTTAAGGGCACCAAGCAGATCTCGTTTCTTATCCACATACGTAGCTCCCAGCAATTCCAAGGCTTCCACGGCAGCTTCTCGGCTGGTGGGACAGCAGCTTTCATAAGATTCCCCGTTCAGTGGTTCCTCCGGGGAGGAGCGGCAGCATGGAGCCCCCTGAGGCTGCGCACACCCCTCGCTGGTGCAGGAGCCTTCTTGGGGCAGCCCAGGCTGAGCCTCTCCCCCTGCGACCTGCTCCTGGCCGGGCTGCTCCTGGATGAGGTACTCCACGATGTTGGTGTGGCCTGTAACACTGGCCGCGAGCAGAGGGGTCATGCCGTAGCCATCACGTTCCATGCGGGCCTTGCACCCCAGCAGCAGCTGCAGGATCTCCAGGCTGCCGGACTCGGCACAGTCGTGCAAAGCCGTGTTGCCCTTGGCGCTGCGCCGGTTCACCTGGGCGCCCTGCTCCAGCAGGTAGCGGGCGATCTCGCGGTGGCCCTTGTAGCATGAAATCATGAGGCACGTGTGGCCGTGCCGGTTCGCCACCTCCAGGTCGGCCTGGTGCTCGCCGACCAGGTAGCGCACCACCTCCAGGTGGCCGTCGAAGCAGGCGGCGCGCAAGGGCGTGGAGTTGGTGCGCGTGGTGCGGTTCACCGAGGCCCCGCGGCGCAGCAGGCTCCGCACCACGTCCAGGTGGCCGGCAGCGGAGGCGGCCCACAGCGGCGGCGCGCCCTCGATGGTCTCGCCATCGAAGTGCACTGAGCCACCGGCCTCCACGCTCGCGCCGCACCGGTCCACGAGGTACTCCACCACGTCCAGGTGGCCGTAGCGGGCGGCGATGAGCAGCGGCGTCCCCCCGCCGGCCACCTCGCCTGTCAGTTCATCCAGTTCCTCCCGGCTCCGCCCGCTGAGCAGCTTCTGGAGCAGCTGCAGCTTGCCGTCGCGGGCGGCGTTGTACACGGCTGTGCGGAGGTCCATGGTCCGGGCCTCCGCCAGGCCATGGGCTGGCCGCCGGGGGACGGGGAGACGGAGGATCAGAGTCCGGACGGGCCGGAGGCAACCTTCACCGTCTCCCTCGCCGCCATCTTAGGGGCTCCTTGGGCGGAACAAAATGGCTGCCGCGACCCGACGAATGGAGCACGCCGGGAAATGGAGTCCTCTGCGCGGGCCCACTCCGTAGAACAAAGAAGGAATCTTGGGGAACTCAAGACTACGCTTCCCAAGAGGCCACAGGCCAGCCTTTGCGAGCTGTGAGCGCGCGGCATGGTGGGAATTGCCGTTCCAATCACAGCCCGTGGCGGCGGAAGCTAGCAATTTGAGGAATACAATTCCCGTCATGCCGCGCGACACGACCTAGTTTGTAGGAATGGGCGAAATTTGGTGACGTACTTCCTGTGGCTGTCTTTGCGTCAGAGCCTATTGAAAAAGCAGGCGCGGTACCCTTAATGACTACATTTCCCAAGAGGCATCGCGAGCGACTCTGAGCCAATCAGGACCGAGATCGAAGGCTAGGCCCCGCAAGAGGGGACGCGTCTGATTCGGAACATAGGCGAGCGTCGCACCGGCAGGGGGCGCCGGGTGGAGGCCGAAAAGGGGGTCGGGGCCAAAATGTTTTGAGCTGAGAGGACAGGCAGCGGTAAGGGTCAAAATCACGCGCCCGCGTCTTATTCGTACATTTATTTATTCATTCATTTGCATACATGTTTTATATGCTAGCATGTGTTAGAATTTCCGTCCCTTATTTTATTTACGTATTTATTTTATTTCTTCTCTTTCAATAACTTTGTTTTTGTTGTTGACACGGAGGCTCACTCTTGTTACCCAGGCTGGACAACAATCTCGGCTCACTGCAACCTCTGCCTCTCGGGCTCAAGAGATTCTCCTGCCTCAGCCTCTTGAGTAGATGGCACAGCAGGTGTCCACCACCACACATAGCTAATTTTTGTATTTTTAGTAGACACAGGGTTTTGCCATGTTGGCCAGGCTGGCCTCGAACTCCTGGCCTCAGCCGATCCGCCCTCCTTGGCCTCCCAAAGTGCTGGGATTACCGGCGTGAGCCACTGTGCCTGATCTGACATGCTGATTTCAATTCCTTTGGATAAGTACCCAGAAGTGGGATTGCTGGATCATCTGGTAGTTATATTTTTATTTTTGGACAGTCTGTACCTTTTTCTATAATGGCAATACTAATTAAAATTATCATAAATAAGGCCGGGAGCGGTGGCTCACACCTATAATCCCAGTTGGGAGGCTGAGGCCGGTGGATCATGGGGTCAGGAGTTTGAGACCAGCCTGGCCAACACAGTGAAACCCCTTCTCTACTAAAAATACAAAAATTAGCCCAGCGTCGTGGCGCACACCTGTAATCCCAGCTACTCAGGAGGCTGAGGCAGGAGAATCTCTCGAACCCAGGAGGCAGAGGTTGTAGTGAGCAGAGATCACACCACTGCCCTCCAGGCTGGGCAACAGAGTGAGACTCCGCCTCAGAAAAAAAAATTACCATCAATAGAGTGTAAGTGTTCTCATTTCTTCAAATCCTTGCCAACATCTGTTACCTTTCATCTTTTTGATAATAGCTATTGTAAGGTGATCCATTTCCCTGCATTATTTGACCATGATGAATTTATTTTATGAAAAAGAAATCTTTGGCTGGAATTCTTTATTTTTAAAGTTTATTTGAGATGTAATATACATACACTAAAATGCATTTTTAATCCAGAGGACAGGTTTGTCCGGGCAAGGTGACTCACACCTGTAATCCCAGCACTTTGGGAGGCTGAGGTGGGAGGATCACTTGAGCCCAGGAATTCAAGACCAGCCTGGGAAACATAGGGAGACCCCCATCTCTACACAAAAATACAAAAATTGGCCAGGTGTGGTGGCGTGCACCTGTTGTCTTAGCTACTCGGGAGGCTGAAGTGGGCGGATCGCTTGAACCTAGGAGGTCAAGGCTGCAGTGAGCCACCATGATTACGTCATTGCACTCCAGCCTGGGTGACAGAGGGAGACCCTGTCTCCAAGATCAATCGATCAATCAGTTGATAGAACAGGTGTGACAGTCATGCAGTTATGTAGCCAGTATCATCCCCGAGAGGTTCAACAGCGTCGTCATTCAGAATCTTATCTCCTGCCCTTCTGGTCAACGCCTTTGTCCACCCGTAGCCATCTGGTAACTGACGATCTGTTCTCCGCGTTTCATAATAAGAGCATATAAATGGGGAAATGCAAGGTGTAGCCTCTGGGGTCTGCTGTGTTCATTCGGCACAATGCATTGGAAATGCATCTGTGCTGTGGCAGGTAGTAGTGGCCCACTGCCTTTTATTACGGAGCTGTATTCCATGGCAAGAAAGATCCACCATTCTTATATCCATTACCTGATGGCTCTTCCAGTTTTCGAGGATTAAAAATAAAGCTGCTATAAACTTTGGCGTACAGGTCTTTGTGTGGAAATATGTTTTCGTTTCTCTTAGGTAATGCCTAGGAGCGTAATTATGCTTTTTTCTTTCTTTCTTTCTTTCTTTTGCGACTGAGTCTTGCTCTGTCGCCAGGCTGGAGTGCAGTGGCGTGATCTCGGCTCACTGCAACCTCCGCCTCCCGGGTTCAAGCAGTTCTCCTGCCTCAGCCTCCCAAGTAGCTGGGATTACAGGCGTGCACCACCACATCCAGCTAATTTTTGTATTTTTAGTAGAGAAGGGGTTTCACCATGTTGGCCAGGACCTTCTTGATCTCCTGACCTCGTGATCTGCCTACCCTGGCCTCCCAAAGTGTTGGGATTATAGGTGGGAGCCACCAAGCCCAGCTTTTTTTTTTTTTTTTTTTTTTTGAGACGAAGTTTCACTCTTGTTGCCCAGGCTGGAGTGCAATGGCATGATCTTGGCTCACCACAACTTCGACCGCCTGGGTTCAAGTGATTCTCCCGCCTCAGCCTCCTGAGTAGCTGGGAGTACAGGTATGTGCCACCACGCCCGGCTAATTTTGTATTTTTAGTAGAGACAGGGTTTATTCATCTTGATCAGGCTGGCCTCGAACTCCTGGACTCAAGTGATCCACCTGCCTCAGTCTCCCAGAGTGCTGGTATTACAGTCATGAGCCACCTCACCCGGCCACCAATTCTTTTCTGAGGCTTTTTCCTGTGTGTTACAATATGAAGAAATGCCTCCAAATAGGATTTTGTGGCATTTGAAATGTTTGTAATGAACAATTCAACCATTTGAAATATACACACACGCACCTCAAAGTAATTTTTTTTTTTTTTTGAGACGGAGTTTTTGCTCTGTTGCCCAGGCTGCAGTGCAATGGCAGGATCTTGGCTCACTGCAACCTCTGCCTTCTGGGTTCAAGAGATTCTCCTGCCTCAGTAGCTGGGGTTACAGGTGCATGCCACCACACCCAGCTAATTTTTCTATTTTTAGTAGAGATGAGGTTTCATCATGTTGGCCAGGCTAGTCTCGAACTGCTGACCTCAAGTGATCCACACACATCAGCCTCCCAAAGTGCTGGGATTACAAGCTTGAGCCACCACCCCCAGCCTTGCCTTCCCTCCCTCCGTCTTTCCCTCCTTCCCTCCTTCCTTCCTTCCCTGACAAAAAGTCAGAATTTCTATAGTGAAATCAGGACTCCAGATTTCCAACAGAGGACCAGGTGCAGCAGCTCACGCCTGTAATTCCAACACTTCGAGAGGCCGAGGCGGGCGGATCACCTGAGGTCAGGAGTCTGAGACCAGGCTGGCCAACATGGTGAAACCCCGTCTCTACTAAAAATACAAAAATTAAGCTCAGTGTGGTGGCGGGTGCCTGTAATCCCAGCTACTCGAGAGGCTGAGGTAGGAGAATCCCTCGAACCTGGGGGACAGAGGTTGCAGTGAGCCAAGACTGTGCCATTGCACTCCAGCCTGGGTTTGACAGAGCGAGACTCCGTCTCAAAAAAAAAAAAAAATTTAAACTCAAGTATGATTTGAAGGTCGTGTGGGTGTCTATCAGCCTGAAGGCTTCTCTGTGGTTTTTGGTTGGAGTCTCACTCCGTCACCCAGGCTGGAGCTGGACTGCAGTAGTGCGATCTGGACTCACTGCAGCCTCCACCTCCAGGGTTCAAACGATTCTTCTGCCTCAGCCTCCCGAGTAGCTGGGATTACAGGCACCTGCAGCCGTGCCCAGCTAACTTTTAATATTTTTAGTAGAGACGGGGTTTCACCATGTTGGCCAAGTTGGTCTTGAACTCCTGACCTCAGATGATACACCCGCCTCGGCCTCCCAAGCTGCTCGGATCACAGGCCTGGACCACCGCGCCCTGCGGCTTCGTGATGCTTTTTAATGTCCTTCCACAGATGGCAACGTCTTGCAATCTAACTGTTCTCTCCACCAGGTAATTACAGGATTTATTTAAAAATTTAATTCACTAGAGGGAGTGAGGTCCAGTCATAGGACAGAGCTTGAAGCTGCATGTTAAATATCTACTTTTGGGGCTGCCAGGGTGCACCTGTGACTGGGCGTGAGAGCACTCCGGGACACGAGAAGCTCCAGCCAGATGGGCCCGGGCGGCCCCTGGGACACTCTTTTTGCCTCTTACAACGTTTGGCACCGTAGGGAAGCTAAGTGTTTTGCGTGAAAATACTTTATTAACCACTTGCCCCTCCACACAGCCAAGAGGTTAATACTAGAAGCTGAATTCCTGGATACAACCACCAGGTCCACTGCCAAACAGCCGCATGGCTTTAGGCAAGTGGCCCGAGCTCCCTGAACCTGCCTTTCTCATCTATAAAATGAGAACACAGGAGCGCGAGAGGGAAAACGTCTGAAAGTGCTTTGTGGCCAGGTGCGGTGACTCACGTCTGTCATCCCAGCACTTTTGGAGGCCAAGGCGGGAGGATCATTTGAGGCCAGGAGTTCGAAACCAGCCGGGACAACATGGTGAAACCCCGTCTCTACTAAAAGTATAAAAATTCGCCAGGTGTGGTGGCAGGTGCCTGTAATCCCAACTACTCGGGAGGCTGAGGCAGGAGAATTGCTTGAACCCGGGAGGAGGAGGTTGCAGTGAGCCGAGATTGCACCATGGCACACCAGCCTGGGTGACAGAGCGAGACTCCGTCTCAAAACAGAATAATAAATAAATAAAAATACAAAATAAAAAAAAATGCTTTGTAGGCCAGGCGTGGTAGCTCACTACTGTAATCCCAGCACTTTGGGAGGCAGCGGCAGTGGGTCATTTGAGGTCAGGAGTTCAAGACCAGCCTGGCCAACATGGCGAAACCATGTCTCTACTAAAAATACAAAAATTAGCTGGGCGCGGTGGTGGGACCTGTCGTCCCAGCTACTGGGGAGGCTGAGGCAGGAGAATGGCTTGAACTGGGGAGGCGGGGGTTGCAGTGAGCCGAGATGGCACCACAGCACTCCAACTGGGCGACAGAGTGAAACTCTCAAAAAAAGAAGAAAAAAAAGTAACAAATAACAACCAAAAAAAAGGTAACAAGTAACAAGTGCTTACGGAGTCACTGTCTCTGTTATTCAGTCCCACCACATTGTCTGTTCCCTGGGTTATGGAAGGGACTGCCCCTGCCTGGTGGTGTGAGGTACTATGCGATGGTGAGATAGGGGCTCATGCAGAAGCCTAGGCACCGCCAACTTACAGAGAAGCCACCTAGGCCCTGGGCAGAGGTGTCGTTCTCAGAACTGTTATTGTACTGAAATTCTCAGAAGCGTTAAGGGTAAAAATTCCCACTGCTATCCCCCCTCCCCTTGCAACAAACCGCAGACTTTAGCTTCTGTACAGACGGCTTGCCTTGCACACCCCTGTGCCCCCCTGAGCAAGGATGTGGTTTTCCAGCTTAAATGCCTTGCTCCCCCCGAGCTCAGGGCCACGGGTTGGAGAGACATGAGTCCTCCGTGGCCGCCAGCAATAAAGACCCTGCATTTTGGCATGCTTTTGTCTCGGTGTTGATTTTCTGTGCTTGCCCCGGTGCAGCAATGGGCGCCCCTGTGCATTTCTTCCCACGACCCTGTTTTGTTTTGTTTTTGTTTTTTTGAGACAGAGTCTTGCTCCGTTGCCAGGCCGGAGTGCAATGGCACCATCTCGGCTCACTGCAACCTCCGCCTCCCGGGTTCAAGCGATTCTCCTGCCTCAGCCTGCTGAGTAGCTGGGATTACAAGCACGTGTCACCATCCCCGACTAATTGTTTTTTTGTATTTTTAGTAGAGATGGGGTTTCATCATGTTGGCCAGGAGAGTCTCGATCTCTTGACCTCACGATCCACCCGCCCCAGCCTCCCAGACTGCTGGGATTACAGGCGTGAGCCACTGCGCCTGGTGCCCACTACCCTGTTCTATGACTCCTTGGTGATAGCTGGAAATCGTTATGGGCTTGAGTATTTACACCGTGGTAATGGGTAAATGCTAGCACTCAGCAAACGTCCGCCCTCCAGCTCCCTGGGAAGTTGAAGTGAGCCGAGATCGTGCCATGGCACTCCAGCCTGGGTGAAAGAGAGACTTTGTCTCAAAAAAAAAAAACCAAACAAAAAAGAATTTACCTCACTTATGTTGATATGTTGGTGTATACTGGCTCACAAGAGCTGATTGTTAAATTTTCAGGATTTTTTTCCCAACCAGTTGTTAATCATGGCCAATATTGGAAATTAAGGCTGAGCATGGTGGCTTACACCTATAATCCCAGCATTTTGGGAGGTCGAAGTGGGAGGATCCTTTGAGCCTTTTTTTTTTTTAAGAGACAGGGTCTCGCTGTGTTGCCCAGGCTGGAGTGCAGTGGCTATTCACAGGCGCCATCCCACTGCTGATCAGCACAGGAGTTTTGACCTGCTCCATTTCCGACCTGGCCGGTTCACCCCTCCTTAGGCAACCTGGTGGTCCCCCACTCCCGGGAGGTCACCATATTGATGCCGAACTTAGTTCGGACACCCGACCGGCATAGTGCACTACAGCCCAGAACTCCTGGGCTCAAGTGATCCTCCAGCCTCAGCCTCCCGAGTAGCTGAGACTACAGGCACGCGCCACCATGACCGGCAAGCCTATTTTTTTCCTCTATAGTACACACCACTTTCCAGCCGAGCCTACTGTATACATATTTAGAATGTTTGTTCAGGGACTCTGCTGTGTTCACAGCTGCGTTCCTGTTTCTAAAGCAGAGTAGATGTGCTCAGTAAATATACGTGGAGGCCGGGCTCGGTGGCTCACGCCTGTAATCCCAGCATTTTGGGAGGCCGAGGCGGGCAGATCACCTGAGGTCAGGAGTTCGAAACCAGCCTGACCAACACAGCGAAACCCCATCTCTACTAAAAATACAAAATTAGCCTGGCGTGGTGGTGGGCACCTGTCATCCCAGCTACTCAGGAGGCTGAGGCAGGAGAATCGCTGGAACCCGGGAGGCAGAGGTTACGGTGAGTCAAGATCACATCATTGCACTCCAGCCCGGGCAACAAGAGCAAAATTCCATCTCAAATAATAATAATAATAACAACAATAAATTACAAATATATATATCTGCAGAATGAATAAAGGGATCACCCCAGGAAGTACATTCCAACCACTGTACCACCCCATGATTCTGTGGTGCTGGCACATTCTGGGGTCTCCAGTGTTTTCTTTTCTTTCATCTGATTTTTAAGTTTTTCCTGCAGACTTGCTGGTTTCCAAGGATGCAGCCATGAAGAGACACAGTGGGGGCTGGGATCGGTTCGTGACTGTGGCCCACGCCAGGCGAGCTTCCCCGCCCCATCCCCTCTACCATCTGCATGCCTGTCCTGCTACCTGTCCCCAAGCCAGGCTCCAGGCTTGCAAATATCCCCCTGCCATGCCTCGGCACAGCTCAGGCGGCCAGCCAGGCACACACCACAGGGTGTCATTAGTGGCAGCGCCTAAACGCGACGGCCGGGCCACCTGCGAGGGCCAGGGAGGTGACGGGGACAGCTAGGGACGTGCCGAACCCCACCGGGGGGTTTTCATCCTAAGATGCCTTCCTTTTTTTTTTTTAATGAAAAAATATTTTCAACATTCAGATAAATAGAGAAAAAGACAAAATAGACCCCATCATAGCAATGCCAAAGGTGAGATAGATTTATTTAGTTCACAGATTTGTTTATTCCATCTTTACTTAGAGGCTACTGCATGTCTGCCCTGATTCTGGAGCTGAAAGCTAGACCAGGGAGCAAAATAAACCAAACAGATCCTTCAAAAAATATTTTTAAAAACATAATAGATTTTAGGGTACAAGTTATTTTTATGGATTAATTGGATAGTGGTGAAGTCTGAGATTTTAGCACATCCATCACCCAAGCAGAGTACTTTGTACTCAATATGTAGTTTTCTGGTTTTTTGTGTTGTTTTGGTTTGGTTTTTTTTGAGAAAGAGTCTCACTCTGTTGCCCAGGCTGGAGTGTGGTGGTGCAATCTCAGCTCACTGCAACCTCCACCTGCTGGGCTCAAGTGATTCTCTGCCTCAGCCTCCCGAGTAGCTGGGATTATAGGCATGCACCACCATACCTGGCTGATTTTTGTATTTTTAGTAGAGATGGGCTTTTACCATGTTGGCCAGGCTGGTCCTGAACTCCTGACTTCAGATGATCTGCCTGCCTCGGCCTCCCAAAGTGCTGGGATTACAGGTGTGAGCCATCGCACCTGGCTGAGACCAGTGTTCTAAGTGAAGTAACTCAAGGATGAAAAACCAAATACTGTTTATTCTCACTTGTAAGTGGGAGCTAAGCTATGGGTTTGCAAAGGCATACAGAGTGATATAATGGATGGGACAGAGTGACTGACACCTAGAATCCCAGCACTTTGGGAGCAGAAGGAGAGAGGACCATTTGATCTCAGGAGTTTGAAACCAACCTGGACAGTATAGCAAGATCCCACCTCTGCAAAAAAAAATTTTTTTTTAATTAGCTGGGCTCAGTGGCTCACGCCTATAATCCTGGCACTTTGGGAAGCCAAGGCAGGTGGATCATGAGGTAAGGAGATCAAGACCATCCTTGGTAACATGGTGAAACCCCATCTCTACTAAAAATACAAAAAGTTAACTGGGCGTGGTGGTGGGCGCCTGTACTCCCAGCTACTCAGGAGGCTGAGGCAGGAGAATCACTTGAACCCGGGAGGTGGAGGTTGCAGGGAGCCAAGATCAAGCCATTGCACTCCAGCCTGGGGGACAGAGCAAGACTCCATCTCAAAACACACACACACACACCACCGGTACATTGGTCTCTCCATCCAACCAAGTTGTAAAAGACATTAATTCATTCTTTTTTATGGCTGAGTAGTCTTCCATGGTGTATACATACTACGTTTTCTTTATCCACTTATTGGTTGATGGGGACTTAAGTTGGTTCCATATCTTTGCACTTGTGAACAAGATAGACCGTTTAACTAGGGGATCTGATCTATAAGTTGGGAGGCTGGAAAAGAAAATGAAAGGAAGGAAAGGGGAGGGAATGGGAGGGGAGGGGAGTGAAGGGAAGGAAAGGGAAGGGAAGGGGAGAGGAGGGGCAAGTGTATTCAAGTCTTTTGGTCTGCTTGGACCATCATAGCTAAATGTCACAGGTTGAGTGGCTTAAACAACAGAAGGTTATCTTCCCACATTTCTGGAGCCTAGAAGTCCAAGGCCAAGACATGGGCAGAATGGGCTGAGCGTGGTAGGGCACGCCTGTAGTCCCAGCTGCTTGAGAGGCCGAGATGGGGATGCTTGAGTCCAGGAGGTCGAGACTAGTATGGGCAATACAGCGAGACCCTGTCTCTACAAAAAAATTTAAGAAGTGGGCCGAGTGTGGTGGCTCACGCCTGTCATCCCAGCACTTTGGGAGGCCGAGGCAGGTGGATCACGAGGTCAGGAAATCAAGACCATCCTGGCCAACATGGTGAAACCCCATCTCTACTAAAAATACAAAAAAATTAGCTGGGCGTGGTGGCACATGCCTGTAGTCCCAGCTACTCAGGAGACGGAGGCAGGTGAATCGCTTGAACCCAGGAGGTGGAGGTTGCAGTGAGCCAAGATTGTGCCATTGCACTCCAGCCTGGTAACAGAGCGAGACTCTGTGTCAAAAAAAAAAAAAAAAATTAAACACATTAGCCAGGTACAGGGTACACACCTGTAGTTCCAGCTCCTTGAGAGGCTGAGCTGGGAGGGTGTTGAGCCCATGAGGCGAAGGCTGCAGTGAGCTGTGATCGCACCACTGCACTCCAGCCTGGATGACAGAGCAAGACCCTGACGAAAAAAAAGATATGGGCAAGATTGGGTTATCCTGAGGCCTCTCTCCTTGGCTTGGGCAAATGGCTACCTTCCCAGTGGAGCCCTGGCCCCAAATTCCTGACCTACAGAATCCATAAGATATAAGAAAAAAAAAAAAAGACAGGATCTGTCTCTGTTGCCCAGGCTGGAGTGCAGTGGCACGATCTCCGCTCACTGCAGCCTCTGCCTCCTGGGTTCAAGCGATCCTCCCACCTGAGCCTCCGAAGTCGCTGGGACTACATGTCTGTGCCACCATGCCCTGCTAATTTTTCTATTTTTGTGTAGAGATGATGTTTCATCATGTTGTCCAGGCTGGTCTCGAACTCCTGAGCTCAAGCAATCCACCCTCCTCAGCCTCCCAAAGTGCTGGGATTACAGGCGTGAGCCACTCTGCCCAGCCATGACGATTATTTTAAGCCTGAACATTTTGGGGTCATCTGTGATGCAGTAATAGTAACTGGAATCGTGCCACATGCTAGCTGGTAGCTTTAATTTGTCTGTCTATAATTACTAACCAAATCACACAGTTCCCCAAGAGTTTGTTTACTATGTCTGTTTCCTCTCCGGGGAACTGTCTGTTCACTGGGAAAATATGCCATGGTTTAGTTTCTAAGAAACAGTCTCAATGTGTCTCCCACTCCCTGAAGGGACTAAATAGATTTATATAATGTAGCACAGCCTGAAGGCATTAGTATGTATCTTTGTTTCATTTCTCCCTTCATTTATACATTCAGCCACATTTATTTATATTCTTAGCACCTGCTATGTGCTGTGCTGTGTGCTGGTTGCTGGGTAGATAGCAGTAAACAAGCAGATGTTGTTCTCAAGAGCCTAGAATCTGATGGTAGGAGAATAACTCAAGTTAGACTGTGTGGTTGGGGATGCAGGAGCCCAAGAATGAATGGATGGAGGAGGGAAGGAGGAGAGAAAGAGGAAACTGGGGGATACTTCCTGGGGGAGGCTAGGTCTTCAAGTATGGGCAGGGACTTTTTTTTTTAGGTAGAGTTTTGGAAAAAAGAAATGCTCCAGCCGGGCGTGGTGGCTCACACCTGTAATCCAAGCACTTTGGAGGCCAAGGCGGGCAGATCACCTGAGATCGGCAGTTCAAGACCAGCCTGACCAACACGGTGAAATCCTGTCTTTAAAAAAATAAAAAATGCTCCATATTGCTCTAGATACCCAAGTTGACTTAACAAATGACCTCAAGGTTAGTATCATAAACAACAACCTATTATTACTTATTATGGTTCTGAGAGTGGACTCTGCTAGACAGTTCTCACTGGGGGAGGCTCGTATGTGGTTCAAGTCAGAAGGAGGCTGGGTTTAGAGTCATCTTGAAGGACCTCAACTGGACTGCCAACAGGAACACCTCCATGTGGCTTGAGCTTCCTCACAAGATGGCTGCTGGGTCCTGGGAGCAAGCATTCAGAGAGAGAGAAGCCGGCAGCAGCTGTATTGTATCACCTCTTATGATGCAGCCTCAGAGGTCACAGTGTCACTTCTGCCACACTGTATTTGCGAAGTCTAGCCCACTTTCAAGGGGAGAGAATCGGATCTTCACAAGAAAATGGAGTTAGATGTTTGTGGATTTTTAAAGACCATCACCCAGGTGGAAGCAAGAGACATCACCAAAAATGCAGAGGATGGACGACCCGGCGGGTATGATACATCCAATATTTCATTGATATCCCTTGCTTATAAGACAGTATTTTGCTCAGGCATGGTAACTCACGCCTATAATCCCAACATTTTCAGAGGCTCAGGCAGGAGGATCACTTGAGCCCAGGAGTTTGAGACCAGCCTGGGCAACATAGTGATGCCCCATTTCTACGAAAAATAAAAAATTAGCTTGGCATGTTGGTGCGTGTCTATACTTAGCTACTTAGGGGGCTGAGGCAGCAGGAATGCTTGAGGCCAGGAAGTCAAAGCTGCAGTGACCCATGATCATGGCACAAGACCCTAGCAAAAAAAAGGAGCATCATAGGGAAATTCTCCATCAAAGATGAGGTCCCTGGCTGGGCGCGGTAGCTCACACCTGTGATCCCCGCAGTTTTAGAGGACAAGGTGGGAAGATCACTTGAGCCCAGGAGTTTGAGACCAGCCTGGGCAACATAGCAAGACCCTGTCTCTTTTCTTTTTCATTAAGGACCTTAAGAGACCACCTTCGTCTAGCCTTCTAACAGAAATGTTATGGAGTAGCAGGAATACCTGCTTTTTCTCTCTCTTATTTATTTATTTTTGAGACAGGATCTCACTCTGTTGCCAAGGCTGGATGGAGTGGGCTGTGGTGCCATCAGCTCACTGCAGCCTCGACCTCCCAGGCCCGAGCAATCCTCCCTCCCACCTCAGCCTCCTGAGTAGCTGGGATCAAAGGTCATCACCATGCCTGGCTAATTGTATCTTTTTTGTAGAGATGGGGTCTCACTATGTTGCACAGGACGCCTGCTTTCCCACAACAAGTACAAGAGAAACTTTCATGTCTGTAATTTCCTTAAAGTAAAATTCACATGACATACATCCACCATATTAAAGTGTACAATGCAGTGACATTTTGTACATTCGTAAAGTCGTGACCAGCCTGTCCAACATGGTGAAATCCTGTCTCTACTAAAAATACCAAAATTAGCCCGGTGTGGTGGCACGTGCCTATAACCTCAGATACTCAGTAGGCTGAGGCGGGAGAATGGCTTGACCCGGGGAGGTGGAGGTTGCAGTGAGCCGAGATCGCGCCATTGCACTCCAGCCTGGGTGACAGAGTGAGACTCCATCTCCGAAAAATACATTAATTAAATAATTAATTAAACACAGTTGTGTAAGCGGCAGTTCTAGCTAGGTTCCAATTTTTTTTTTTGTTTTTTTTTTTTTTTTGAGATGGAGTCTCACTCTGTCACCCAGGCTGGAGTGCAGTGGCATGATCTCAGCCCAGTGCCACCTCCACCTCCTGGTTTAAACAATTCTCCTTCCTCAGCCTCCTGAGTAGCTGGGATTACAGGTGTGTGCCACCATGCCCAGCTATTTCTTTCTTTCTTTCTTTCTTTTTTTGTATTTTTAATAGAGACAGGGTTTTGCCATGTTGGCCAGGCTGGTCTTGAACTCCTGATATCAGGTGATCTACCCGCCTTGGCCTCCCAAAGTGCTGGATTACAGGCATGAGCTACTGTACCCGGCCTAGTGGTATATTTATTAAAATCGATGAATTTCCATGGATACGTCATTGCCACTGGAGTCCATAGTTGACATTAGGGTTCACTCTTGATGCTGTGCGTTCTGTGGGTTTGAAAAATGTATAGACATGTCCATCATTATAGTCTCATACAGAGCAGTTTCACTGCCTTAAAAATCCTCTGTGTTCTGCCTGTGCATCCCCACTTCCCACAACCCCTGGAACCACTGATCTTTTACTGTCTCCGTAGTTTAGCCTTTTCCAGAATGCTAATCACATAGTGTGCAGACTTTTCCAGCTGGCTTCTTTCACTTAGTAAATGCATTTAGAGTTCCTCCCCTGTCCTTTCATGGCTTGAGAGTTTCCTTCCTTCCTTCTCTTTCTCTCTCCTTTCCTCCTTCCTTCCTTCTCCTTCCTTCCTTCCTTCTTTCTTTTTCTTTCTCCTTCCTTCCTTCTTTCTTTCTCTCTCCTTCCTTCCTTCTTTCTCTTTCTCCTTCCTTCCTTCTCTCTCTCTCTCTTTCTTCTTTCTTTCTTTCATCTTGTTCTGTCACCCACACTGGAGTGTAGGGCACAATCTCGGCTCACTGCAACCTCTGCCTCTCAGGGTTCAAGAGATTCACCTGCCTCAGCCTCCCAAGTAGCTAGGATTACAGGCACCCACCACCATGCCCTACTAACTTTTGTATTTTTAGTAGAGATGGGGTTTTGCCATGTTGGCCAGGCTGTTTGTTCTCAAAATCCTGACCTCAGGCGATCCACCCTCCTCAGCCTCCCAAAGTATTGTTATTACAGGCATGAGCCACTGTGCCCGGCTGAGAGCTCATTTCTTTTTAGCACTGAATGATATTTCATTCTCTGGATACACCACAGTTTGTTTATTCATTTATCTACTGAAGGACACTTTGGTTGCTTCCAAGAATTTGGTGTTTTGGGTACTTTGGATTTTGGCCATTCTAACAGGCGTGTAGCGACATCTCAGTGCTGTTTGAATTTGAAATTCCTTCATTATGTATGATGTCAAGCATTTTTTTATGTGCCTATTTGCCAGCTGTGTATTTTCTTTCTTTCTTTTTTCTTTTTTTTTTTTTGAGATGGAGTCTCACTCTGTAGCCAGGCTGGAGTACCGTGGCATGATCACTGCAACTTCTGCCTCCCAGGTTCAAGCGATTCTCCTGCCTCAACCTCCTGAGTAGCTGGGACTACAGGCACATCCCACCACACCCGGCTAGTTTTTTGTTTTTTAGTAGAGATGGGGTTTCCATGTTGGCCAGGATGGTCTCGATCTCCTGACCTTGTGATTCATCTGCCTCGGCCTCCCAAAGTGCTGAGATTACAGGCGTGAGCCACTGTGCCCAGCCGTTTTTTGTTTTTTTTGAGACGGAGTCTTGCTCGGTTGCTCAGGCTGGAGTCCAGTGGCACAATCTCTGCTCACTGCAACCCCCGCCTCCAGGTTTAAGTAATTCTCCTGCCTCAGCCTCCCAAGTAGCTGGAATTATAGGCACATGCCACAGTGCCTGGCTTATGGTTTGTATTTTTTAGTAGAGATGGGGTTTTGCCGTGTTTGCCAGGATGGTCTCGAACTCCTGACCTCGTAATCCACCTGCCTTGGCCTCCCAAAGTGCTGGGATTACAGGCGTGAGCCACCGTGCCCGGCCCCCATCTTTCTTTGGTGTGGTCTCTGCTTAGATCTTTTGCCCTGTTCCTGCTTTTTTTTTTTTTTCAGACAAGGTCTCACTCCATCACCCAGGCTGGAGTGCAGTGACACAGTCTCGGCTCAGTACAACCTCCATCTCCCAGGTTCAATCAATTCTCCTGCCTCAGCCTCCCAAGTAGCTGAGACTACAGGCGCCCCCCACCATGTACAGCTAATTTTTGTATTTTTTGTAGAGATGGGGTTTCACCAGGTTGGCCAGGCTGGTCTCAAACTCCTGACCTCAAGTGATCCACCCGCCTCAGCCTCCCAAAGTGCTGTTTACCCATTTGCCCATTTTAAAATCAAGCTGTTCATTTTTGTACTGATGAGTTTTAATTGTTCTTTGTATATTTTGTTTCTTTGTAAATTTTATTTTATAGATATGGGGTCTCACTATGTTGCCCAGGCCACTCCTGAACTCCTAGGCTCAAGCAATCCTCCTGCCTTGGCCTCTCAAAGAGTCTTTGTATATTTTGGATAATATGGAAGTCATTAAACATGTCTTTTACAAACATTTCTCCTACTCCATGACTTGTTCTCTCATTCTTTTAATGTTCTGTTGAAAGATTGGTGCATAAAGTGACTTGTAAAGGAAAAAAATAGGTTATTAATAGACTTTTGGACAGCAATATTTTGTGCCGAAAACAAATTGACTAACATATTTAAGACACTCAAAGAAAGAAAATGTGAATCAATTATTTTACAACCAGCACAAACTTTTATCAGCATATAAGCAATCACAGAAGATTGGCTGGGCGTGGTGGCTCACACCTGTAATCCCAGCACTTCGAGAAGGGTGGATTACCTGAGGTCGGAAGTTTAAGACCAGCCTGGCTAATGTGGTGAAACTCTGTCTCTACTAATACTACAAAAAATTTCCAGGCCTGGTGGCGCACACTTGTAATCCCAGCTACTCAGGAGGCTGAGGCAGGAGAATCACTTGAACCCGGGAGGCGGAGGCTGCCAGTGAGCCGAGATCACGCCATTGCACTCCAGCGTGGGTGACAAGAGCAATACTCGGTCTCAAAAAAAAAAAAAAAAAAGAAGATTGCTCCCATGATCCCTTTCTTTTCTTTTCTTTCTTTTTTTTTTTTTTTTAGACGGAGTCTTGCTCTGTTGCCCAGGCTGGAGTGCAGTGGCACGATCTTGGCTTACTACAACCTCAGCCTCCCAGGTTCAAGTGATTCTCCTATCTCAGCCTCCCAATTACAGGCCCCCGCCACCACACCCAGCTAATTTTTGTAGTTTTAGTAGAGATGGGGTTTCACCACATTAGCCAGGCTGGTCTCAAACTCCTGACCTCAGGTGATCCACCCACCTGGGCTTCCCAAGGTGCTGCGATTACAGGTGTGAGCCACCGTGCCCGGCCGAGCCCTTTCTCGGGTATCTGCTAGAAAGTAGGTTTCAGGCAAACAAAATGACAGAAGTCAGTTACATAAAGAATGGTGGTGATTAATCCCAGCACTGTGGAGCGCTGAGGCGGGAGAATCACTTGAGCACAGGAGTGCAAGATGAGCCTCGGCAACACAGTGAGACCCCATTTCTACAAATAATTTCTTTTTTTTTTTTTTTTTTTGAGATGGAGTCTCATCAGTCACCCAGGCTGGAGCGTAGTGGCGCAATCTCGGCTCACTGCAACGTCTGCCTCCCAGGTTCAAGTGATTCTCCTGCCTTAGCCTCCCAAGTAGCTGGGATTACAGGTGCCCACCACCACGCCCAGCTAAGTTTTGTATTTCTTGTAGAGACAGGGTTTCCCCATGTTGGCCAGGCTGGTCTCCAACTCCTGACCTCAGGTGATCTGCCCATCTCGGCCTCCCAAAGTGCTGGAATTACTGGCATGAGCCATCACCCCCCAGCCTCTATAAATAGTTTTTTTAAAAATTAGCCAGCTATGGTGGTGTGCACCTGTGGTCTCAGCTACTAGGGAGGCTGAGGTGGGAGGATCACTCGAGCCCAGGATGTCCAGGCTGCAGTGACTTACAATCATGCCACTGCACGCCAGCCTGGACAACAGAGGAAGGCCCTGTCTCAAAGAGAAAAAAAAAAAAGGAAAAAGAATGGTGGTATTAAATACAGAGCTACTTGTGGAACTAAAATTAAGTGAAGGTTGAAAGACAGAACTATAGGTGTGTGTGGGGGTGTGGGGTGTTTGTGACAGCGTCTCACTCTGTTGCCCAGGCTGGAGTGTAGCAGAACAATTTTGGCTCAGTGCGACCTCCGCCTCCAGGTTCAATCAATTCTCCTGCCTCAGCCTCCCGACCAGCTGAGACCACAGGCTGGAGTGTAGTGGATTGCAGCTCACCGCTACCCCCGCCTCCCAGGTTAAAGCAATTCTTGTGCCTCAGCCTCCCCAGTAGCTGGGATTACACATACGCACCACCACGCCCAGCTAATTTAGGTATTTTTAGTAGAGACGGGGTTTTGCCCTGTCGGCCAGGCTGGTCTCAAACTCCTGACCTCAGGTGACTCACTCACCTCAGCCTCCCAAAGTGCTGGGATTATGGGCATGAGCCACCTCACCTGGCCAGAGCTATAGTTTTTGCTGGCTATCCGGTCTGACCATTGCAGACATAGGATGCATCTTTTTTGTTTTTGTTCTTTGAGATGGAGTCTCGTTCTGTCACCCAGGCTGGAGTGCAATGGCGTCATCTCAGCTCACTGCAACCTCCGCCTCTTGGGTTCAGGTGATTCTCCTGCCTCAGCCTCCTGAGTAGCTGGTACTACAGGCGCATGCCACCACGCCCAACTAATTTTTGTATTTTTAGTACAGACAGGGTTTCACCGTGTTGGCTAGGATGGTCATGAACTCCCGACCTCAGGTGATCCGCCCCCCTTGGCCACCAAAGTGCTTGGATTACAGGTATGAGCCACTGCGCCCAATTGGAAGAATTTTTAAATAGGAAGGTGAGGCTGTTGGGGAAATGAGGAGAACAAATGCCAAAAAAAAGTTAATCATATAGTTGATGGTAGTATGAGTACTGTTTTGGTTTTATTTTATTTTTTAGAGACGGGGTTTCAGCACCATGTTGGCCAGGATGGTCTCGATCTCCTGACGTTGTGATCCGCCCGCCTCGGCCTCCCAAAATACTGGGATGACAAGTGTGAGCCACCACGCCCGGCCTCTGTCTTGGTTTTCACTAAAACTGTGTGTGATGTGGGAAAGCATAAATGAAAAATAATACAATATGCGAATTCTATTTAAACATTGATGATACATAATAGATGTACATAGTTTAATACCATGTGATAATTTTATACATTCATATAATTTGTAAAGATTACGTCAGTGTACATGGCGTTTCCAACTCTTTTTTTTTTTTTATTCTTGAGACGGAGTCTCGCTCTGTCACCCAGGATGGAATGCAGTGGTGCCATGTCGGCTCACTGCAACCTCCACCTCCTGGGTTCAAGTGATTCTTCTGCCTCAGCCTCCAGCCACTCCAGCCTGGGCGACAGAGCTGGGCAACTCTCTTAGTCCCAGTCTAGGGGGAAAGCATTCAGTTTTGTACCATTCAGAGTACTGTTAGCTGTAGAGTTTTTTGTCTTGTTTTGTTGTGTTTGTTTTGTTTTGTTTTTTCTTTTTCTTTTTTTTTAAAGACGGTGTTTCATCATATTGGTCAGGCTGGTCTTGAACTCCTGACCTCAGGTGATCCACCTGCCTTGGCCTTCAAAGTGCTTAGATTACAGGCCTGAGCCACCATGCCTGGCCTGCGTTTGTTTTGATGCTGTTGTTTTGAGACAGAAGCTTGCTCTGTCGCCCAGGCTGGAGTGCGGTGGCGTGATCATGGCTCACTGCAGCCTCCTCTTACTGGGCTCAAATAATCCTCCTTCCTCAGCCTCCTAAGCAGCTGGGACAACAGGCATGTGCCACCACACCCAGCTATCTGTTTGTTTACTTATTGGTGAAACATGGTCTTGCTGTGTTGCCCAGGCTGATCTTGAACTCCTGGCTTCAAGCAATCATTCTTCTTTGGCTTCCCAAAGTGCTGGGATTACAGGTGGGAGCCACTGCTCCCTTCCTGGCTGTAGGTTTTTATTTTATTTTTCTATTTATTTATTTATTTGAGATAGAGTTTCACTTTTGTTGCCCAGACTGGAGTGCAATAGCGCGATCTTGGTTCACTGCAACCTCTGCCTCCCAGGTTCAAGCAATTCTCCTGCCTCAGCCTCCCAAGTAACTGGGATTACAGACGCATGCCACCAGGCCTGGCTAATTTTTGTATTTTTGGTAGAGATGGGGTTTCCCCATGTTGGCCAGGCTGGTCTCGAACTCTTGGCCTCAAGTGATCTGCCTGCCTCAGCCTCCCCAAGTGCTGGGATTACAGGCATGAGCCCCCGTGCCAGGCCCAGCGTACGCTTTCTCTCCATTCATCCCTTCCTTACCAGCGTGGTGCAGGGCCAGGGGTCCTCCTTCCTGCCAGACCACAGAGGAGCACTGCCCACTGCACTGCTGCCCCCTCTGGTTTGGGCTGAGCCAGGGCTGGATTCTTGCGATTTGGAATGATAGGGACAGAGGGGTAGAGATTCCAGAACCAGATGTGGGTCAGGGGAGGAGACTACACCATCTTGCTCTGATGCGCCGGCTTGTTGTCATGGAAACCAAAGCCACTCTGTTAGGAAGGACCCATTAAGGTGCAGGAAATAATCAAGGCTCTCTCTGGCAGCTCCCCGCCCTCCCTGGTGGGCGACAATCACCGTTTGACCTTGGGTGTTGCCGCGTTTAAGTTCTGCCTTCCTCCCTCGCTTGCCTCCCTGCAGGACAAGTCTCTGAAACATGTGCACGGGAGCCAAGCAGGTGTCAGAGAGGACCCGCAAGGTTTCCAAACTGTCCCCTGCCCAAACCCGAGGCTTCAGCTCCAGCTCTAGCTGGGGATGTTTCACTGGGCGACTGCCACAAGCTCCTGTCCGCGTCTTCGCATCCTCCCCTGGGAAAATGACAGAGATACATTATAATTGCCACATTGTCTCTGAGTACCAAACTGCTAGAGGGACGGAAGGTAAGGATTCAATTTGCAGATCCTAGATGAAACTGTCTGGATTGAAATCCTGGCTAAGCCACCAGCAGCTGTGCAACCTCAAGCAACTTGCTTGACCTCTCTGTGCCTCAGTTTCCTCTCCTGCAAAATGGGGTGCAATAAGACTACCAACCTCGCAGGAGATCTTGTGTCGAAAGCCATCAAACAGTGTCTGGATAAGGAAAATGTGGTTGGTATATCCATGCAGTGGAATATAACTCAGCCATGAAAAGGAATGACGCTCTGACCCAGACTGGGAGAACCTTCAGGACATCAGGCTCAGTGAGAGAAGTTAGTTGTAAAAGGCCGCACAGTGTGTGATCCCATTTCTATGACATGTCGGAATGGGCCAATCCAGAGAGAAAGAAATCAGATAAATGGTTG
The DNA here is from genome assembly GCA_963574635.1 of Cheracebus regulus. Classification (NCBI taxonomy): domain Eukaryota; kingdom Metazoa; phylum Chordata; class Mammalia; order Primates; family Pitheciidae; genus Cheracebus; species Cheracebus regulus. The sequence continues at coordinate 45,714 of CAUYQU010078890.1, forward strand.
CCAGGGCCTGGGGTGTGGGGAGAAGAATGTTTTTGGGTTTTTTTTTGAAATGGAGTCTCGCTCTGTTGCTCAGGCCGGGCTGCAGTGGCACAATCTCGGCTCACTGCAACCTCTGCCTTCCTGGTTCAAGCAATCCTCCCACCTCAGCCTCCCAAGTAGCTGAGGCATGGTATGTGTCACCATGCCCAGCTAATTTTTGTATTTTTAGGAGATCTGGGGTCTCGCTATGTTGGCGAGGCTGGTCTCAAACTCCTGATCTCAGGTGATCCACCCACCTTGGCCTCACAAAGTGCTGGGATTACAGGCCTGAGCCACCATGCCCAACCTCCTCTTTCTTTTTTCGAGAGGGAAGTCTTACTAGGTTGCCCACACTGGTCTCAAACTCCTGACCTCAAGCTCTCCACCGACGTCAGCCTCCCAAGTAGCTAGGATGGCAGGATCTGAGGCATTACACCTGGCTAACCTGTGGATTCTGACACTTAACTCTAGGTGATTAAAATCATAATGTAATTGCTGTATGGCCAGGGTAGAAGGCGATCTCTCTCACACATTTTTTTCCTTTTTTTTTTTTTTTGAGACGGAGTCTTGCTCTGTCACCCAGGCTAGAGGGCAGTGGCACGATCTCGGCTCACTGCAACCTCCACCTCCCGGGTTCAAGCGATTCTCCTGCCTCAGCCTCCTGAGTAGCTGGGAGTACAGGCGTGTGCCACCACACCCAGCTAATTTTTTGTATTTTTAGTAGAGATGGGGTTTCACCATGTTAGCCAGGATGGTCTTGATCTCCTGATCTCACAATCTGCCTGCCTTGGCCTCCCAAAGTGCTGGGATTACAGGGGCGAGCCATTGTGCCAGCCTTTTTTTTTTTTTTTTTTTTTTTGAGATGTGGTCTTGCTCTGTCACCCAGGCTGGAGTGCAGTGGCTCGATCTTGGCTCACTGCAACCTCCACCTCCCAAGCTCAGGTGATCCTCCCACCTCAGCCTCCTGAGGAGCTGGGACTACAGGCTCATGACACCATGTTCGGCAGTTTTTTTCATTGTTTGTTTTGTATTTTTGGTAGAGATGGGGTTTCACTATGTTGGCCAGGCTGGTCCCAAACTCCTGAGCTCAAGCAATCCGCCTGCCTAGGCCTCCCAAAGTGCTGGGATTACAGGCACGAACCCCCGCACCCAGCCTCTCTCACGTCTTTTTAAAGAGGGTCTTGCTCTGTTGCTCAGGCTGGAGTCTAGTGGGGCAGTCATAGCTCACTGCGGCCTCCAACTCCTGCGCTCAAGCAGTTCTCCCAAGTAAGTGTGACTACAGTGTGCACCACCGCACCCAGCTGTCAACTCTTTCCCGACAAGCATGATGTGTTCTTCTGTCAAGTTAGCCAGCCATAACAGCAAAGCTCAGGAGGGCAGGGATGGAAACTCATTCACCTTTTTTAGTTTCTAAAGCCACTGAGCAGGCAGCTGCAGGCTGGTCCTCGGGGGTGGCTGGGAGAGGGTGGTGAAGTGGTTGGACCTCTGTGGTAATGGCTCATCTTTACAGGAGTGTGTGGGGTGGCCTCCAGGATTTTGTGTCTGATGAAGGCGATAGACTCGGTCACAAGCATTTATACCCAAAGTAAATACTGGATGCCAGCACAAAGCGGGGGATGTGTGTGGAGAGGAGGGGGGTACAGAGACGAAATTGCCAGAAAAAAACTGAGGACTCCCAGGAGTCTTTGAAGAGGGGAGTAAAGGTTAGTGTGCTTTTAATGAGAATCATAAGGGCCAGGCTCGGTGGCTCATGCCTGTAATCCCAGCACTTTGGGAGGCCAAGGTGGGTGGATCACTTGAGGTCAGGAGTTCAAGACGAACTGTGCCAAATTGGTGAGACCCCTCCCCCCCCATAAAAAACTAGCTGGGTGCGGTGGTGCATGCCTGTAAACCCAAGTAACTGTGATTACAGTATGCACCACCGCACCCAGCTGTCATGTTTTTTCAAACAAGACAACGGTACGAAAGTAAGTATAATATACTTCATTTCAAGGAGAATTACTTGAAACCAGGAGGTGGAGGTTGCAGTGAACGGAGATTGTGCCAATGCACTCTAGCCTAGGCAACCGAGAGAGACTCTGAAAAAAATTAGGCCAGGTGTGGTGGCTTAGGCTTGTCATCCCAGCTCCTTGGGAGGCCAAGGCCGGTGGATGACTTGAGGTGAGGAGTTCAAGACCAGCCTGGCCAACATGGTGAAGCTCCGTCTCTACTAAAAGTGTAAAAATTAGCCAGGTATGGTGGCACACACCTGTAGTCCCGTGCAAGTGATCCACCCGCCTTGGCCTCCCAAAGTGCTGGGATGGCGGGCATGAGCCACCATGCCCAGCCAAATATTTGAATGTTATTCTGCAGTCAGTGGGGCTCCTGGAAGGGTTACAGGCAGGAGTGGGACGTGGTCAGATGTGTGTTCTGGAAAGACCCCTCGCTGTGTGTAGAGAATGAACTGGCTGCACGTGTGTGGGCTGGAGGGGGAGACAGGAGATGAGGACGTGCAGGAAGGCAGAGGTCATGGAGGCAGAGGGCTGGAGGAGAGAGGATGGATGTGAGCACAGTGACTCGCCTTGGGGGGACCATGGGGACTGGACGAGGAGGGGAGGATCCTGGGCATGTAGGGGAACTGTCACATTCTTGGGCATATGGGGGAGGAGCTGGGGGCTGGGCAGATTGAGTGTTCACTTTGAAATGATTAATTTGGGGTGATTGGGAGACACCCACAGTAGAATATCCTCCTTCACTGAGGCCCTCGAAAGGAGTATCTGTGTGTCTTTTCCTTTCTGAAAGCCCTTTCATTCCCAGGGGGCAACTCTAAATATACCAGAAAACCTCCCACAATTAGGCCTCACCCAGACATTGAACCTCCCTCTGCTCAGCCCATTCATAAAGTGCCTCTGGCATTTAGGTGTCTTATAATCTCATTTTCTCTGCTTGTTAATGGACCCACTGAGGCAGTCCTCCTGGGAGAGACAGAAAGATTTCATTTGTCTGGGGCCGAGAGGGAGACAAGGGTTGCCAAAGCTAATGAGGAATCGATGCCTCGTAATTGCTAATTAAATGAGCCTGGCTCTCTCCTGGGGCTATGAGTTGGCTGGCCGACCCTTAAGTGTCCACAAATTCAATTATGCTTCCCCAATAAACACCTGCAGTAACCGTTGCCCTCCGGTATCTCTCTGGGGGAGACCTAGAAGAAGGGTCTTCCTGTGTGTGCTGAGGCCATCCAGTCATTTATTGATTGATGTATTGGTTTATTCTTTGGTGCCTTTGTTGATTCAACACATGCTTATTGTATGCCTGAGGTGTGCCAGGCCCTGGACCAGGCACTGGGGATGCAGCTGTGAAAATACATTGTTTCTGCCCTCATGGAGCTCACGGTGTAACAGGGAGACAAATAGACATGTCACTAGACAACATGAAAATAATTGGACTATGTGCTGGAGACACAATATCCCAGGTCTCTGAGAATGTCAATACAGACTTCGCATAAGAAATGGTGAGGCAATAAGGATCATTTCCCTTGATGAAATGGAGCTTGCAGAAGAAGGCAGGGTCAGTTGCAGGGAGCTCTGGGTGGAAGTGTGGGGAGTGCATTCCAAGCTGCAGGAACAGCAAAGCTGAAAACGGTGAGGCTGGAGAACAGGTACATGTGGAGTTTGTGACTAGATTACGGTGTTGCAGAAAATTTTTAAATGTGTTTATTTTTTATTGACATGAGGTCTCTCTGTGTTGCCCAGGCTGGTCTCGAACTCCTGAGTTCAAGCTGTCCTCCAACCTTGGCCTCCCAAAGTGCTGGGAATACAAGTGTGAGCCATCACACCTGGCCAATGGGGTGAGCCTTCATGATGCCGTAAGTCACAAATTCACGCTTGTCCTATCATTGGCCCATGGCACTGATGGGTAGCAGACAGGAAAAGAATCTTTTCTGAAACTTTTTTTTTTTTTTTGAACAGAACAGTGTCTTGTTCTGTTGCCTAATCTGGAGTGCAGCAGTGCAGTCACGGCTCACTGCAGCCTTGAACTCCCAGGCTCAAGTGTTCCTCCCACCGCCCACGTTAGTTGGGATGACAGGCATGTGTCACCTCACCCAGCTAATTTTAAAAAGTTTTTTTTTTTCTTGTAGAGATGAGGGCTCACTATATTGCCCAGGCTAGTCTTGAACTCCTGTTCTCAAGCAATCCTCCCATCTCATCCTCCCAAAATGTTAGTATTACAGGTATGAGCACCTAGCTCACTTCTGGAACATTTATTGAAAAGTACCCTTAGGCTGGGTGCGGTGGCTCACACCTGTAATCCTGGGACTTTGAGAGGCTGAGGCAGGAGACGACGTCTAAAAAAAATAAATAAAAATTGTTTTTTTGAGACAGAATCTCACTTTGCCACCCAGGCTGGAGTGCAGCAGTGCAATCCTGGCTCTGGCCACCTCTGCCTCCTGGGTCCAAGGGATTCTTATGCCTCAGCCTCCTGAATAGCTGGGACTACAGGCGCGCACCACAACACCCAGCTAATTTTTGTTTTTTTTTTTTTTTTTTTTAAAGATGGCGTTTCACCATGATGGCCAGGCTGGTCTTGAACTCCTGACCTCAGGTGATCCACCCACCTCGGCCTCCCAAAGTGTTAGGATTACAGGCGTGAGCCACCACGCCCGGCCTAATTTTTGTATTTTTAGGAGAAATGGAATTTCACCATGTTGTCCAGGCTGGTCTGGAACCCCTGGCCTCAAGTGATCCACCTGCCTCCACCTCCCAAAGTGCTGGGATTACAGACATGAGCCATCGCACTCGGCCAAAAAAACAACAAAAAGTTTTTCAATAGAGAAGTACCTTGAGAACCTTGGTCTAGGGAGGGGTTTAATGCCATTCCCTTATTGATTCCCCCAGCAAAGCGCCATGAGGTGGTTTGAGGTCTTGGGTTTAGAGTCAGGTATTTTCTATCTCCAGGCTTGTGGGGGTGTAAGAGTGATGTGACCAACAACATACATGGTGCATGGCTGTATGAGCACAGGATGTACATCCTTGTTTGCTTCCCTCCCCTGCCCATGTCTGTATCCCCTGGAGTCAGCCAGCCCACCCTCTGAGTGGAAGTGATCCCCCACCAACCTCCCCGGTTCTCCACCATTGGCCAGCTCATTTTAGGCGAAGGTCGATGGGAGTCTGCGCTATGAGGCCGGCTGTGACTTGTTGTCATAGTACATCAGAACAACAAAATCACTAGTCTTCCACACAGCACTAGACCATAGCCACTCTAATCTTCTTCGCCACCCTCTGCCCCATATCTGAGACCCCTGCCCAGATCCTCCTCCTCACCTGAGCCAAGCTGTGACACGTGGGCTTCCTGCCTCTGTGCTGCCTCCCTGTTTTCCGTTCCCGGTTCTCCTGGAGAGAAGCAGGGTCTGATCTCCAAGGGCCCACCTCCCACCCAGGCACAACAGAAACATGGCATTTGGAGTTGGACTAATGGGATTGACTTACAGCTTCACTTTGGGCTGAGAGCCCCTGTGTTGGTTATTTTTCCGCCTCCAGGCCTTGGCTTCTCCTAATGTCACATGGGCATAGTAACACCCATGTCCTAGGGTTGAAGATGGCATGATATGATGTATGTAAAACGCTTGGCACACGGTTTGTCACGGAAGTCTGGAAGGGACACCATAATGTCATCTTGGCAGGCACCTGTTCCCCCAGCAGGGCATTTTACCTGTTGAAAATTGTAGACTTGGGCCAGGTGCAGTGGTTCACGCCTGTAATCCCAGCACTTTGGGAGGCCGAGGCGGGCAAATCACGAGGTCAAGAGTTCGAGATCAGCCTGGCCAACATGGTGAAACCCGTCTCTACTAAACATACAAAAATGAACTGGGTGTGATGGCGCGTGCCTGTTATCCCAGCTATTCGAGAGGTTGAGGCAGGGGAATCGCTTGAATCCCGGAGGCGGAGGTTGCAGTGAGCCGAGTTCGCGCCACTGCATTCCAGCCTGGCGACAGAGCAAGACTATCTCAAAAAAAGAAAGAAAGAAAAGAAAATCACAGACTTCTGTGTGGACTTATCTGGAAAATACTTTGTTTAAAAATCCATTACATGAGGGGCGAGTCTCCAGAAATGCCAGGCACCTCAGACCACCCTCTCTAGTCCTCCTCCCGCAAAATCAGGGTCCAAGGGCTCTCCAGTTACCTGGGGGAGCTGTCCAGGGTCCTGGCGCCGAAACGGAGCCCCTGGGAGCTGTCCTGAGCCCCAGTGCTGAAACAGGTAGCTGTTCTCTTCTCAGACTCCCCCCCGAGAGGCACTGTCCCGAGACTTGGTGCTGAAATAACATTCTCCTCCCTCGGTCGGTGGAGAGCTGTCCCTGGTGCTGAAGAAAACTTGATTTTCCTCTTTCCCGGTTCCCCCACCCCTCTTCGTTCTCGCTTCCTTCGATGCTTGGGAAACCCCACCCCCACTCAATTTATTTCCCCTCCTGGATGCTTCCTGGGGAGCTTCAGAATGGCAATGGGGGGAGACACGGAGGGGTCGCAATTAACACTGATGCCTGCTCCTCACCCTGTACCACGTCCCCAGAACTTACCTCCCAAGCAGTCAGCCCCGCTGGTCTCTGCTTTCCAGACCGTCCAACTTCGCCATCTCTGTCCCTTTCTGCGAAAATATCTATGCGCCGACCTGCAAACCAGCCTCCTTCCCGTGATCCCACGTCCCTCAGACCACCCCTCTTCCCACACAGCTGTGGGCCTCCCGCTCTGTGTGTCTCACCTGCTTCCAGTCTTGTTGGCAGATGCAGGTGTCCGGTGGCTGCCGCGGCGGGGACCTGCGCTTTTATGGGCTTCGGGGAAGGCGGAGTGCCAGGAATCCTAGGAGGGGCTTCCCCAACTGGCCAATGGGATTCCACCTCAGAACGCAGCTCCAAAGATTACCTCATAGGTTGTGGCCCATGCTTCAGAATAAAAGTCTGGCATCTGCCCAAAAACTGGGCTAGGGGATTTTTTTGGATGGGGACGGAGCACTCATTGTGGACTACGGAGTCTCCCCACTCACCCCAATCCCCTCCTGGGTTTCTGAGCTCCAAGTTGGTTCAGGTGTCCTGACTGGTGCCTGTTTCTTCTCATTCCCAGTTTTTGCTACTGCTGCTGGTTCAGGAAAGAAAAAGCTCGTAAACTGTTTTGGGGCAAAATAAGGGATGTAGAGAATATTAAAGTCCAGTTTCACCTAGGGCAACTGACATCGGTGAAAATGGAGAACTCAGAAGACTCTGGGGCAGAAGTGGGACTTAAGCCTGAAGGTTCTGATTCCTCGACTCAAAACCCAACTTATAAAATTCAGCTCTTTGTAGTGCTATACTGGGCAGGCTCTGAACCAGAAAACAAAGAAACTGGGGTTCAAATTCAGATTTTTCTTCTCCTTCCTTTGGGACATTGGGCACAGTTGTGCCTCAGTTTCCTCAACTGTGAAGTGGTGAGAGTAGTAGAGCATTTGATGAGGAATTAATGATATGGTATACATTGCATATTGGAAACAATCAGAGCACAGGGTAGTTTTACACTTGCCTCAGGTGCAAAATTTAAAGGAACACCAAAAAAACTCAAGAATCGAGATAAATAATATCTCAGGCCAGGTGCAATGGCTCATGCCTGTAATCCCAGCACTTTGGGAGGCCAAGATGGGAGGATCACTTGAGGCCAGGAGTTCAAGATCAGCCTGGGCAACATAGTGAGACCCCGTTTTTGAGAGCGAGAGAGGAGAGAGAGAGAGAGTGAGAGCCACCCGTGGTCCCAGCTACTCGGGAGGCTGAGGTGAGAGGATCACTTGAGCCCAGGAGGTCAAGGCTGCAGTGAGGTGTTATTGCACCACTGCACTCCAGCCTGCGTGACAGAGCAGGACCCTGTCTCAAAAAAAAAAAAAAAAATCCATTCAATGTTTTAAGAAATCGAAATGTATGCCCAAATCCACAATGAACAGAATATCAAAAATTTAAATAAAGACAGAACCAGCCTTTCTGACTTTTCCTTTTACCTGAAGTCCCAATATGGCTGAGCATGGCACTACCCATCATGTCTGTATATGGTAAGTTTTCTAATAATGCAGCTGTTGTTCTTTCCTGAGCTATTCCACCCATTTATTTGCTCAACAAACTTTTGTTATACTAGGCACTGGAGATAAATGAATTCAGCAACCAACCTTGCCTTTAGGGAGGGTAAAGACATGAAAACTACTCACATGTGGGTGTGGGCATTGGGCAGAAGGAACAGGTAGCATAAGGGCCCTGGCGGGGGTGGGGGAAAGAACAGGCCCTGGTGGCTGAGCAAGGGTAGAGGGGACAGGTGGGATATAAATCAGGAACATCTGGACAGGACCTGCTCATTCAGGCCAGGACCAAAGTGAAGTTCCTCAGGTTGCACAGGAAAACCTGCCACCCTTTCTCTCTGCCCCTCCCTAAGCTTTTACTCTGTGCCAGGCTCAGCGTCAAACATTCTACCTGCTGAGTGTTCTGAAGGCCTCAGGGCAGCCCCATAAGATAGATTCCAGCCAGGCACAGTGGCTCACTGAGGCTGGACTACAGCAGTGTGATCTCAACTCACTGCAACCTCCACCTCCTGGGTTCAAGAGATTCTTCTGCCTGAGCCTCCGAGTAGCTGAGACTACAGGTGCCCACCACCGTGCCTGGCTAATTTTTGTATTTTTAGTAAAGATGGGATTTCACTGTGTTGGCCAGGCTGGTCTCGAACTCCTGACCTCAAGCAATCTGCCCACCTCAGCCTCCCAAAGTGCTGGGATTATAGGTGTGAGCCACCATTTCCAGCCTGGCTTCCTTCCCTCAGCAGAATGCACTAGAGAGCGATTCATGCTATTGCGTGAACACAGAGTTAGTTCCTTTATATATTTATTTAATTTTGAGATGGCGTCTCACTCTTTCACCCAGGCTGGAGTGCAGTGGCACGATCTCGGCTCACTGCAACCTCCACCTCCTGGGATCAAGTGATTGTCCTGCCTCAGCCCCCTGAGTAGCTGGGACTACAGGTGCGTGCCACCATGCCCGGCTACTGTTTGCATATTTAGTACAGACAGGATTTCTCCATGTTGGCCAGGCTGGTCTCCAGCTCCTGACCTCTTGATCTGGCTGCCTTGGCCTCCCAAAGTGCTGGGATTACAGGCGTGAGCCACGGCGCCTGGCCCTCCTTTTTATTATTAAGTAGTATTCCATCATGTGGATGAGCTATGGCCTGTTTACCCATTCATCAGTCCAAGGACATTAGGTTCTGGAACATCTTCTGTGTTTGGAGATTATTAGGAAAAAAGCTGCTATAAATATTTACATGGGCTGGGGGTGGTGGCTCACGCCTGTAATCCCAGCACTTTGGGAGGTTGAGGCAGGTGGATCATGAGGTTAGGAGTTCAAGACCAGCCTGGCCAATAGTGAAACCCTGTCTCTACTAAAAATACAAAAATTAGCTGGGTGTGGTGGCGGGTACCTGTAGTCCCAGCGACTCCAGAGGCTGAAGCAGAAGAATAGCTTGAACCAAGGAGGCGGAGTTTGCAGTGAGCAGAGAAGGCACCACCGCACTCCAGCCTGGGCAACCAGTGAGATTCTGTCTCAATAAATAAATAAAAATAAATAAAATATTTACATGCAGGCTTTCATGTGGGCAATACATTTTCACATCTCTATGGAAAATACCTAGGAGTGCGATGACTGGGTCATATGCGAAATGTATATTTAACTTTATAAGAAACTGTCAAACTTTTCCCAGAGTGATTGTATCATTTTGCATTCCCACAAGCAGTGGATGAGGGTTCTAGTTGCTTCATGCCCTTATCAACTAGCTGTTGGTATTATTGTTTGCTTTTGGTTTTAACTACCTAATAAGTGTGTAGCACCTTTTACATCTCTCTCCCTGTCTCCCTCTCTTTATATATATATATATATATATTTTTATTTATTTATTTATTTATTTATTTATTTTTTGAGATGGAGTCTCACTCTGTCTCCACGCTGGAGTGCAGTGGCACAATCTTGACTGACTGCAACCTCCGCCTCCTGGGCTCCAGCAATTCTCCTGTCTCAGCCTCCCGTGTAGCTGGAATTACAGATGTGCACCACCATGTCCAGCTAATTTCTATGTTTTTAGTAGAGACGCAGTTTCACCATCTTTGCCAAGATGGTCTGGACCTGTTGACCTCATGATCCAACTGCCTCAGCCTCCCAAAGTGCGGGGATTACAGGTGTGAGCCATTGCGCCCAGCCTACCTCTTTTTTTGTTTGTTTGTTTTTCAGGCAGGATCTCACTGTCACATAGGCTGGAATGCAGTGGCGTGATCATGGTTTGCTGTAGCCTCAACCTCCTGGGTTCAAGTGATCCTCCTACCTCAGCCTCCCAAGTGCTGGGATTACAGGCATGAGTCACTACACCCGGCCATCTTTTACCTCTTTTTGTTTATTTATTTTTAAGTTACTTTTATTTATTTATTTATTTTTGAGACATAGTTTCACTCTGTCACCCAGGCTGTAGTGCAGTGGTGTGATCTTGGCTCACTGCAACCTGCACCTACCAGGTTCAAGAGATTCTCCCGCCTCAGCCTCCCAAGTAGCTGGGATTACAGGCATACGCCACCATTCCTGGCTAATTTTTGTATTTTTAGTAGAGATGGGGTTTCACTTTGTTGGCCAGACTGGTCTTGAACTCCTGACCTCAAGTGATCCTCCTGCCTTGGCTTCCCAAAGTGTTGGGATTACAGGTGTGAGCCACCACGCCCAGCCATAGCTGATATTTTTATAATAACTTTCTGTGCACTGGACCCTTGCTCTCTCAGGCTCTGCCCTTGTCCATTCACTGGGAATCTGAGCTTCACAGAGAGACCTCTTTGTTCCGTTTTTCTCCTCTCTGGGTCTCTGTGTTCTGTAACATTTGCTTGTGTCCCAGGAGATAGACAGGTGTGGGTGGGCAGAGGCGAATGAATCTCTTTAGAAAATGTCCCCACGACTCCAGTAGGAACAGTAGCTAATTATCTCTGGGACTAGGAAGCCAACAATGAGAATTAATTAATACCTCATCAGGGTAGAAAAGTCTAGAAATAAGTGTCTGGGAGATTCCCCCTCCCTGTGTGTGTGCAGGCACACACACACACACACACACACACACACACACACACACATGCACAGGCAGCCCCTTCCTCAGCCGTTACTATAGAGACCTCTTTCCTGCCACCCTCATGAGCATTTACAAATCAAGACTGCACAGATGGTGACCTCGGCGGGTCTGTTGTTCTTTCTTCTAAGGACAATTTCTGGAGCCCTGAGGATTAAGGAAACAGGGCTACTCTGGACAACATCTGCCTGGGGCCCCGAAACCTGACCCCGCAGTCCGGGCAAGGGGAGATTAGCAGAGGCGTTTACCCAGAAGAGGCAGGGCACGAAAACAGGACCACACGCAGGTCACCCTCCCCACCTGAGGCCACCAGGGAATCCCTAATGAAGGTCTCAGTTCCGGCTCCCTGGCACATTAATGCTTCAGACGCAGAGGGAGAGGAGAGAATCTTGCAATGTAGGTCCTGGAACTACTGCAGTGTTACGAACCAGGGTTTACTGAGCATCTATTCTGTGCCAAGCACTTTACGGGTGATGATGATGGCCTGATGTTGGTACTCCCTGTCTGTCATTCACCATGTGCTAAGCGCTTTATATACCATAGAGGGTCAGGTTGTGCCCATTTTAATTGACACTCTGTTTCCCAATGCCTGAAATGTATTGAATGACTGAATGATCTAATTTACTCCGCGAACCTGCCTTGCAGCACAGTGACTGAATCCCACTGTTCTGATGTGGAAACCGAGGCCCAGAGAGGTGGAGACATTTTCCCCAGGGACACCCAGCAAGCAGGGGGGCAGAGAAGGGCTCTGAAGGGTGGTCTTCCTATTACAGAAGCCCCCACGTTTTAATTCCTTGAGGCCCAGAGAGCTCAAGCAGCAAGTCAGAGGCCCAGCAAGGACTAGAATCCAGCTTTCCTATCCCCTTCTTTGATGTATTTTTTTTTTCTTGCCTTGCCATTCTTTCTGGCAGCCCTAACATGAAGCACAATGTCCTGAAAACACAGCCCCAATAAATATTTGTCAATGTACGAGTACCAGATTTGGACCTTCCAGAACCTTCTGGAACCTTCTGGAACCTTTCCCAGGGTATCTGTTCCAACTCACACCCTCATCCTCCAGAGATCCAGGACCTCTTGTTTTGTTCCTGTTTGAAAGATGAGGAACAGGGAAGAAGACAGAGGTCGGACTGCTAGCCCGTAGTCATACTGAAAGAGGCTAGCTGGGGCTAGGCTGGGTGTTTCCCTGCCTGCCATCTTGCTGCTCCCCTCAAAGGCTCTTCTCTTGGTACCTGCCTGTTCTCAAAAGTGATTTTCTAGCTTTTTGTTGGTTCTGTGACCGTCATGACTTCCTTCCAATCAGTCCTCAATCCATTTAAATTGATAACGCCGATTGCCATTTGTTGAAAATCTAGTAGGCGCCGGCTTTCTTCTTCATCTCATCTTCACCTTAACTTCCCAAGCTTGGTACTTTTTAGCACCATTTCCCGGGGGCAGAAGGAGACACAGAGAGTTGAGACACTCACCCAAGCTCACACAGCAGAGAAACAGAGAGAGCTGCCTTTTGGGACCAGAGTCTCCACTTTCAGCCAAATTCTGTGGTTGGTACCTGAGTCAGAAGTGGGACCAGACCCCAGTCTCCAAAAGGTGGCTCTTGGGTTGCAGAGTCAAGCCAAGTTCCTGCAGGCCTGGTTTCCTCTCCAGCCCTGAGTCCTTGGAGGCCCCTGCATGAAAGCTGTATTCTCCCTTCTTAGCTTTCAGAGGCTCCTGAAAAACACACATGAACAAAATTCTGGGCTGGGCATGGTACATCATGCCTATAAACCCAGCACTCTGGGAGGCCAAGACTGGAGGATCACTTGAGGCCAGAAGTTTGAGACCAGCCTGGGCAACATAGGGAGACCCTGTCTCTACAAAAAAATAGATAAAAATTAGCTAGGCATAATGGCACTCACCTGTGGTCCCAGCTACTCTGGAGGCTGAGGCAGGAGGATGGTTTGAGCTCAGGAGGTTGAGGCTGCAGTGAGCTTTCATGCCACTGGACTCCAGCCTGGGCAATAGATCAAGACCCTGTCTCAAAAAAAAAAAAAAAAAAACAGGCCAGCTGTAGTAGCTCACACCTGTAATCCCAGCACTTTGGGTGTCATGAGGTCAGCAGTTAGAGACCATCCTGGGCAACATGGTCAAACCCTGTCTCTACTAAAAACACAAAAATTAGCTGGGTGTAGTGGCGGGCACCTGTAGTCCCAACTACTCAGGAGGCTAAGCCAGGAGAATCGCTTGAACCCGGGAGGCAGAGGTTGCAGTGAGCCAAGATTGCATCACTGAACTCCAGCCTGGCAACAGAGCGAAACTCAGTCTCAACAACAACAAAAAACCTTCCAAGTACAGTCCCCTCTGCAACTTCCTTCTAGTGACTCCCATCCTAAGAGGAGAGCAGATAGGAAGACAGTTCCTGGCAGCCACACCCAGGGGAGCCGTTCAGAGGCTCTGTCATGTGTGTCTTTGTTCCTGCTGTTCCCGGAGCAGGTGAGGAGAGGGCCTGATCAGGGGAAAGTCTTCCCGGAAAGATGGAATAGCGAGCAGGAGCAAAGACCTGGAGAAGGGAAACAGCACTGGTGAAACTGAAAGATGACCAGATGTGCCCTCCCGTTCACTGAGGTCCTGGGCCAATGCCTGTGATCAATGCCATAGTCACAAGTATTGATACTGTACTTCCCAATGCCTGAAATTCATTGAATGACTGAAGGAACTCATTTACTCCTTAAAGCCGCCCTGCAGTTTGGCTTAGTTGGACCCTGAGTTCAGCACGAGGCTGAGGACTCAGACCTACAGTAGAGCCTGGTACACACTAGGTGCTCAATTAATGCTTGTTGCTAAAAGAACAAACAAAGCAAAGAACTGGAAAGGAGTTAAGAGATCAGCTAGGTCGGGTGTGGTAACTCATGAATGGAATCCCAGCACCTTGAGAGGCCGAGGCAGGTGGATCACCTGAGGTCAGGAGCTCGAGACCAGCCTGGCCAACACTGAAACCCGGGCTCTACTAAAGATACAAAAATTTTTTGATGGGGTGAAACCCCATCTCTACTAAAAATACAAAATACAAATGGCACGTGGCTGTAAACCCAGCTACTCGGGAGGCTGAGGCAGGAGAATTGCTTGAACCTGGGAGGCGGAGGGTGCAGTGAGCCAAGATCATGTCATTGCACTCTGGCCTGGGCGACAAGAGTAAAATTCCATCTCAAAAAAAAGAAAGGAAAGAAAGAAAGAGAGAGAGATCAGCTAGTCTGGAATCAGAAATGTAAATGCCTTCACGTGAAAATCCTCACTTTGAGCTAATTTTCTAGCTTTTTAAAATTTTTTCTTTTTCAGAAATGTGGTCTTACTCTATCACCCTGGGGAGTGTTCAACTCCTGGCCTCAAGAGATCCTCTTGCCTCCATCAGGTCTCCCAAAGTGCTGGGATTGCAGGTGAGAGCCACCGTACCTGGCCTTGAGTTATTAATAGTTAAAAACAAAAAACAACCCAGAGAACATTGTGTAGGAAACAAACCAGGGCAGTGACTCTGACACGAGGCCACTTCTCCCACTCCTTCATCTTATCTATGGAAAAAACTGGGGCTTGGTGCCACTAAATGATACTTGGAAGGACTCACAGCTCAAACTGAGAGCAGGGACCGTGGTGATGATTAGCTGCTGTTCGTCAAATACTTGCTGTTCGTTAAACACTTCACACACATTCTCTCAATAATACGAGATGGAGTCTCACTCTGTCGTCCAGGCTGGAGTGCAATGGCGCGATCTCGGCTCACTGCAGCCTCGGCCTCCCGGGTTCAAGTGATTCTCCTGCCTCAGCCTCCTGAGAATCTTGGACTATAGCTCCATGTCACCACACCCGGTTAATTTTTGTATTTTTAGTAGAGACGGGGTTTCACTATGTTGGCCAGGCTGGTCTTGAACTCCTGACCTCATGATCTGCCTGCCTCAGCCTCCCAAAATGCTGGGGTTACAGGTGTGAGCTACCATGCCCGGCCTGTTTGTTTTTTTGAGACAGAATCTGGCTTTAACACTGAGGCTGTAGTTCAGAAACGCAATCTCAGCTCAGTGCAACCTCCGCCTCCCAAGTTCAAGCAATTCTCCTGCCTCAGCCTCCCAAGTAATTGAAACTACTGGGTCCGGGTAATTTTTGTACTTTTAGTAGAGATGGGGTTTCACCATGTTGACCAGGCTGGTCTCCAATTCCCGACCTCAGGTGATCCGCCCACCTTGGCCTCCTAAAGTGCTGAGATTACAGGCATGAGCCACTGTGCCCGGTCCTGCTTATTTTTTTAACCGATGAGGAGTCGAGGGTTCAGAGAGGTTAAGGGACTCACAAAGAGTCACACAGCAGTAAATGGCAGAGACGGGATTTGAACTCTCCACCCAGAGCCAACTCCCTTCAAGAGTTAAACCTTTTGTATTTCTGTGCATTAGGAAACCGTGACCCTTGGTGAAGGGGGAGGGGGAATTGGTTCAATACAGCCAACAGCGATTGGATAGTTTCTATGAGTCTTAAGAGTCAAATCTGTTCCCCGCGCCCCCAAATCTAGATTTATCCAGGCTGGAGGCTAGGGTTCCCCACCCCCATTGCAAACACTCCACCTCACCCCCTTAACAGCAGGTGCACACAGTAGGCGCCTAATGAGCGCTTCGATGGTGGTGTTGGAGGCAGCAGCGAAGCTGGCGGAGGAGACAGTCCGGCTTTCCAGCCCTCCCTGCTCAGCTCCTCGGGGCCTGCCCAGCCCCCAGCCCCAGCCCCCGCGCACCCGGCAGCTCTCCCACCGCAATTACGGTAATTAGCTGGGAGCCTCTAGCCGGGAGGGTGGAGGCGGACTTTGGCCCAGGCTGACCTGCTTCCCGGCGGGCCCTCGGATTGGTCCGCGCCGAGCACGTGACGCACGCCGCGGACTTGTTGCTGGGCATCGCGGCGTTGCCAGGGCAACGCCTACGCGCGTTCTCTCCGCCGAGTGCCTGGAGAAGTGGCTGCGCTGAGGGTCCTCGGCGAGAAACGAGGAGGGGGGATTATGAGGGCCAGGCGAGCGCTGCCTCCCTCCCTCCCTCCTTCCCTCCCTCCCTCAGCTCCCACTCTCAGTCCCGGGCCCCCACAGCTCAGTCGCTCCGAGCCCCCCAAGGACATAAGACATACACGTGGGTGGACAGGACAGGACACGGCGAGGATCACCAACGGGGACAGGGAGCACAGAGGGCAGGGCACGCTGAAGGACAGACAGACAAACACCACAGGGGCACAGAGACCTTGCAGCAGCGACAAACAATTGCTGAAACCCATGCGATCTCCAGGTCTCTGTTCAGAAGGGGATGTTGCCAGACCAGACAGGAGACAGTCCCTGTCCCCCCAGCCATCATCATCACCCACGTCCCCTGTACCTAACCACTCCCTACGTGCAGAGCCTGAGCTAAAGGCTTTATCTGCCTCTCATCCTTATGATACCCCCGAAGGAGGCGTTGTTATCATCCCCCTTTTACAGATGAGAAAACTGAGGCTCCCAGTGGGAACCAGTGGGGCAAGAACAAGCTAGGAGGCAGGGAAGGATTCCCACCCTCCAGGATTAGCTATGAAAGCCCCCATATTCATTCACTTTATGAAACGTTCTCTAATAATAATGATCAAAACAATGGTGTGTTCGTTTTCTATGCTGTGTAACAAATAGCCCCAAATCTCCCTCTGTTGTCCAGGCTGGAGTGCAGTGGCAGGATGAAGGTCCATTCCGACCTCAGCCTCCCAATTAACTGGGACTAAAGGTGTGCACCACCATGCCCAGCTAATTTTTAAATTTTTTGTAGAAATGGGGTTTTGCCATGTTGCCCAGGCTAGTCTCCAACCCCTGGGCTCAAGCCATCCATTTTGGCCTCCTGAAGTGCTGGGATTAAAGGCATGAGCCACCTCGCCTGACTCCTCAAATCTTTTTTTTTTTTTTTTTTTTTGAGACGGAGTTTCAGTCTTATTGCCCAGGTTGGAGTGCAATGGCGTGATCTCGACTCACTGCAACCTCTGCCTCTGGGGTTCAAGCGATTCTCCTGCCTCAGCCTCTGGAGTAGCTGAGATTACAGGCATGCACCACCATGCCCGGCTAATTTTGTATTTTTAGTAGAGACAGGGTATCTCCATGTTGGTCAGACTGTTCTCGAACTCCCGACCTCAGGTGATCTGCCCACCTCGGCCTCCCAAAGTGCTGGAATTATAGGCATGAGCCACCGTGCCCGGCTAGCCCTCAAATCTTAATGGCTTAAAATAATCATATTCATTATCTCACTGTTTCTCTGGCTTACCTGCCTCAGAACCTTTCACAAGTTTTTATCAAGATGTTAGCCAAGGCTGGTGTCTCATCTGAAGAGCTGACTGGAGGAAGCCAGGTGAGGTGTTAAGTGCCTGTAGGCCCAGCTACTCTGGAGGCTGAGGCATGAGAATTGCTTGAGGCTAGGAGTTTCAGGCTGTATTGCACTGTGATTGCCCCTGTGAATAGCCACTGCACACCAGCCAGGGCAACATAGCAAGATCCCATCTCTAAAAGAAAAAAAAAAAAAAGATCAGAAAGGGAAAAAAGCCACTTGCAAACTCATATAGGGGTCTCTTCCACGTGGTGGGTTGCTGTATAAAAGTCTGAAAACTGAGAAGACATTCTGCTAGCAAGATACAAGTTACAGTGTCTTATAACCTAAACATGGAAATGACATCTCATTATTCTATGTGTGTTTATTGTGGTAAAATATGTGCCATTAAGCATTACATAACATTTCAGTCAATGACAGACTGCAATTATAATAGTGGTTCGATATGATTTTTTTTTTTTTTTTTTTTTTTTTTGAGATGGAATCTTGCTCTGTCGCCAAGCTGGAGCAAAGTGACACGATCTTGGCTCACTGCAACCTAGGTCTCCCGGATTCAGGCAATTCTGCCTCAGCGTCCTGAGTAGCTGGGACTACAGGTGCACACCACCACACCCAACTAATTTTTGTATTTCTAGTAGAGATGGGGTTTCACCATGTTGGCCAGGATGATCTCAAACTCCTGACCTGGTGATCCACCCACCTTGGCCTCCCAAAGTGCTGGGATTACAGGCATGAGCCACTGCGCCCAGCCAATTTTTAGTCATTTATACCACACTTTTTCCGCACCTTTTCTATGCTTAGATATGTTAGGATACACAAGTACTTACTATCATGTTACAGCTGCCTGCAGGATGAGTACACTCACGTGCTGTGCAGGTTTGTGTCCTAGGAGCGACAGGCTGTACCATACAGCCTAGGTGTGCAGCAGGCTGCACCGTCTCGGCGTGCGTGGGCACACTCTGTGATGCTCACACCCAACCAAATTGCCTAATGACGCATCTTGCAGAATTATATCCTTTTTTTTTCTTTTTTCTTTGAGGCAGTCTCGCTCTGTTGCCCAGGCTAGAATGCAGTGATGCAATCTCGGCTCAGTGCAACCACTGCCTCCTGCATTCATGCAATTCTCCTGCCTCAGCCTCCCAAGTATTTCCAGTATCAATTAATACATGATTGTATCACATGAAATTTGCCATTTTAACGGTTTTTTTTTTTTTTTTGAGACAGTGTCTCACTCTGTCCTCCAGGCTAGAGTGCAGCGGCTTGAATATAGCTCCCTGTAGCCTCAAACGCTCAGGCTCAAGCTACACTTCCGCCTCTGCTTCCCGAGTAGCTGGGACTGCAGGTGCACACCACCACAATGGCCTTACCCCTTCTGAGGTGCCCAGCTCAGTGACAGTAAGTACGTTCAGTGTTGTGCAGTCATCACCATCGTCATCTCCAGAGTCTTTCCAGCCTCCTAAACAGAAACTCTGTACCCATTAAGCAAAAACTCCCCTTTTCTCCAGGCCCTGCTAACCTCCAAGCTACTTTCTGTCTTTATCAATTTGCCTGTTCTGGGGAATTCATGGAACTGGAATTACGTGTTTGTCCCCCTAATACTGGTTTCTTTCACTTAGCATGATGGCCTCAAGGTTCATCCATGTTGTAATAGGAATCAGAATTTCCTGTCCCCAAAATACACTTTTGCCTTTTTTTTTTTTTTGAGATGGAGTCTTGCTCTGTCACCCAGGCTGGAGTGCAGCGATGAGAACTCGGCTCACTGCAACCCTTACCTCCTGGGTTCAAGAGATTCTCCTGCCTCAGTTTCCTGAGTAGCTGGGATTACAGGCACCTGCCACCATGCCCCACTAATTTTTGTATTTTTAGTAGAAACAGGGTTTCACTGTGTTGGCCAGGCTGGTCTTGAACTCCTGACCTCAAGTGATTTGCCCACCTCAGCCTCCCAAAGTGCTGGGATTACAGGCGTGAATCACTGCACCCAGCCCTATTGTCTTATTTTTTCCTCCCTACTTAGATGTATTTTTTTTTAACTTTTTATTTTGGAAAGAATATCAAAAGTTGCAAGAAGAGTACCATGACCTCTCAGGTACGATGTTTCCTCATCTCACCTGCTGTGAACATTTTAATATGTACACCTGCTTATTGTTAATGAGGCCGGAAGGGACAGGGCGCCTCTAAAAATAAGGCTGTTCCCTTAAATAATAATGAAGATACAATGAATTCATGAAGTTTCTCGTAGACTTGATGTTATTATCCAATACCTAATCCATATTCACATTTCTCCACCTGTCACCATCACGTTCTTTACAGCTCTTTTGTGGTCTGGGAACATGTGTTGCCTTCAGTATTCCTGTCTCTCATTTGAAGAGATGTTTTGTACATTTGTTTTATTTTGAGACAGAGTCTCACTGTGTCGCCCAGGCTGGAGTGCGGTGGTGCGATCTCAGCTCATTGCACACACCACCACGCCTGGATAAGTTTTGTATTTTTAGTAGAGACTGGGTTTCACCATGTTGGCCAGGCTGGTCTCGAACTCCTGACCTCACGTGATCCACCCGCCTCAGCCTCCCAGAGTGCTGGGATTACAGGTGTGAGCCACCTCGCCAGCCTAAACAATTTTTAGAAACACACAGTTGCAGCATGAGATTTATGGGCGTCTCAACGTTGAGTTGCACAGATGTGGAGTGTCCAATCTCCCATTGCGGTTTGCTTCAATTATGGTCCTTCTTTAAAATCACTTACCCTAGATTGGTGGGCCTCACCTGGGGGTGATTCTGTCCCCAAGGGATGCCAAGCAATGTCTGGAGTCATTTTTGCCCCTAGAACTGGGGGCGCCTCTGGCATGGAGTAGGTAGAGCCTGCTCAGGAACCGGTAATGCAGAGGACCCCACCCCTACCAACCAAGAGTGATATGGTCCAGATGTCATTAGTGCCGAGATTGAGAAGGTATGAACTGGATCACGGAATAATAATACCTCTAAGAACTAACTTTTTATTTTTATTTATTATTATTATTATTATTTAAGAGATGGGGTCTCGCTATGTTGCCCAGGCTGGAGTGCAGTGGCTATTCACAGGCGCGATCCCACTACTGATCAACACGGGAGTTTTGACCTGCTCCGTTTCCGACCTGGACCGGTTCACCCCTCCTCAGGCAACTTGGTGGTCCCCCGCCCCCGGGAGGTCACCATATTGATGCCGAACTTAGTGAGGACACCCCATCGACATAGCGCACTACAGCCCAGAACTCCTGAGCTCAAGCGATCCTCCCACCTCAGCCTCCCGAGTAGCTGGGACTATAGGCATGCGCCACCTAGCCCGACAGAACTAACTTTATTTATTGTGCGTTCTGTACTCACCAATCTCACCATATGTCAACCCATTGAATTCTCACAATCTCCATAGGAGGCAGAACTCTTGGCTCCATAGGTGAGCTCAGACACCGGACTTGATGGAGGACTAGCTAATACAGGCACAGGCAGAAAGTACCTCCCCACAAGACACACCGACCCGTGTACCATATCAGTTTACTGTTGCCATGGCAACATCCATAAGGTTACTATCTTTTTCCATTCCAACAACCCAGCAACCCAAAAGTTACTGCCCTTTTTCTAGAAATGTCTGTATAATCTGCCCCGTAATTTTCATGTAATTAAGAGCAGGTATCAATATGCCTGCAGAGCTGCCTCTGGGCTGCTGCTCTGAGCTCACTGCCTATGGAGTAGCCTTGTTCTGCAAGAACAGGACCTCTGCAGCTGCTTATACTGCCGCTGCAATTAAGATCGCTAACACCAGGAGCGGCGGGGGAAGGTGGCGGTGGCTCACACCTGCAATCCCAGCACTTTGGGAGGCCAAGGCGGGTGGATCACCTGAGGTCAGGAGTTTGAGATCAGCCTGCCCATAATGGCGAAACCGTATCTCTACTAAAAATATTAAAAAGTAGCCAGGCATGGTGGAGGACACCTGTAATCCCAGCTACATGGGAGGCTGAGGCAAGAAAATCGCTTGAGTCCGGGAGGTGGAGGTTGCAGTGAGCTGAGATGGCACCACTCCAGCCTGGAGACAAAAGCGAAACTCTGTCTCATAAAAAAAAAAAACCGAGCTTGGTGGCTCATGCCTGTAATCCCATTCTGGGAGGCCAAGGTGGGCGGATCACGAGGTCAGGAGATCAAGACCATCCTGGTTAACACGGTGAAACCCTGAATCTACTAAAAATACAAAAAGTTAGCCAGGCGTGGAGGCACAGGCCTGTAGTCCTGGCTACTCTGGAGACTGAGGCAGGAGAATCGCTTGAACCCAGGAGGCGGAGGTTGCAGTGAGCTGAGATCACGCCACTGCACTCCAGCCTGGGTGACAAAGAGAGACTCCATCTCAAAAAAAAAACAAAACAAACAAAAAAAAAAAACGGTTTTTCACACCACGGCCAGGCATAGCGGTTCACTCCTGTAATACCAGCACTTTGGGAGGCCAAAGCGGTTGGACTACTTGAGGTCAAGAGTTCAAGACCAGTGTGACCAACATGGTGAAAACCTGTCTCTACTAAAAATACAAAAATTAGGCGGGTGTGCTGGCGGGCACCTGTAGTCCCAGCTGCTCAGGAGGCTGAGGCAGAATTGCTTGAACCCGGAGGTGGAGCTTGCAGTGAGCCAGGATCACACCGCTGCTCTCCAACCTGAGTGACAGAATGAGACTCTGTTTCAAAAAAAAAAAAAAAAAAAAAAAAGGTTGCTAACACCAGCAGCTTGCCCTTGAATTCTCTCCTGGGCAAAGGAAAAACCCTCTCCTGCTAACGCCCAATTCTGGGGCTTGCCTTCCCTGCATTTCAAACTCCCAACCTCAGGTGATCCGCCCGCCTCAGCCTCCCAAAGTGCTGGGACCACAGGCATGAGCCACAGCACCCAACCTTTTCTTCTTTTTTTTTTTTTTTGAGAGAAAGTCTCACTCTATCACCCAGGCTGGAGTGCAGTGGCGGGATCACAACTCACTGAAACCTCTGCCTCCTGGGCTTAAGCGATTCTTCTGCCTCAGCCTCTCAAGTAGCGGGGATTACAGGCACGAGCCACTACACCAGACTAATTTTTGTATTTTTAGTAGAGACAGGGTTTCACCATGTTGGCCAGGCTGGTCTCGATCTCCTGACCTCAAATGATCCACCTGGCTCGGCCTCCCAAAGTGCAGGGCTTACAGGTGTGAGCCACCTTGGCCGGTCTCAGGCTGCAATCCTAAGCCCCTTTGAGCTCAAGGTCTCTGGTCCCACAAGAGTAATAGTTCCCAAATTGTGGTCAGACACACTACCCGCTTCTGGGCTTTCTGGGGACCGTCCCTGGCTCATTAGTTGTGTCTGCACAGGTCTGGATGCCTCTCACCAGCTGTGAGAATAAGGGCTCAAGTTTCCGCTCTGCTCGGCGGCTGCCGGCCCTGAGCAGGTGTGGGCCTGGAAGTGAGGGTGATGGATGAGGACTGAGCCTGATAATCCCCGTGTCCCTCACGGCCCTTGCAGAGATTCCCAGCTCACCGATGACGCCAGATCGTGGGCTGAAAACAGAGGGGGTTTGTGTTCAAGGTGTCTACACCAGGTGTCTACCCACTGGTGGGTGGGTATGGACTGTGCCCACCCAGGGGGACCTTTGTCAGGAGACAGGATTTGTAGATGATCTTTTGATCTGGGTTTGTCCCATGGTCTAATTCATTTTCTCTTTCCCTCTTTCTTTCTTTTTCTTTCTTTCTTTCTTCTTTCTTTTTCTTTTCCTTCCTTCCTCCCTTCTTTCTTTCTCTCTCTTTCTTTCTCTCTCTGTCTCCCCCCTCCCTCCCTCCTTCCCTTCTTCCTCCCCTTTCTTTTTCTTTCTCTTCCTTTCTTTCCTTCCTTCCTTCTTTTTCCCTCCCTCCCTTCCTTCTTCCTTCCTTCTATCTCCCCCTTCCTCCCTTCTTCCTTCCTTTTGTGTTTTTGTTTTTTTGAGACAGACTCTTGCTCTGTGGCCCAGGCTGGAGTACAATGGTGTGATCTTGGCTCACTGCAGCCTCTGCCTTCCGGGTTCCAGCAATTCTCCCACCTCAGACTCCTGAGTAGCTGGAATTACAGATGCACACCACCATGCCTGGCTAATGTTTAGATTTTATTTTATTTTATTTTAAGACAGAGTCTTGTTCTGTCACCAGGCTGGGTTGCAGTGGGGTGATCTCTGCTCACTGCAACCACCACCTACCAGGTTCAAGCAATTCTCTGCCTCAGCCTCCCCGGTGGCTAGGATTATAGGCGCCTGCCACCTCACCCAGTTCTGCTAATTTTTGTATTTTTAGTAGAGACAGGATCGTGAGGTCAGGAGTTCAAGACCAGCCTGGCCAAGATGGTGAGGCCGAAGCAGGCAGATCACCTGAGGTCAGGAGTTCGAGACCAGCTTGGCCAACATGGTGAAAACCCATCTCTACTAAAAATACAGAAATTAGCCAGGCATGGTGGCACATGCCTGTAGTCCCAGCTACTCAAGAGGCTGAGGCAGGAGAATCATTTGAACCCAGAATATGGAAGTTGCAGTGAGTGTGATGGCATCATTGCACTCCAGCCTGGATGACAGAGCAAGACCCTGTCTCAAAAAAAAAAAAAAAAAAAATGAGGTAGAGGGAGTGGGTGAGAGGCCGGGACTGGGAAAGAACTCAGTGTCCGTGGTTCTTCCGAGGGACAGGCAGAGGGGAGGGGCAGGGTGGCCTCATGGCCCCAGCACTAGCTTTGGTGCCTAGTAGACCAGCACTGAGTCTCACCTCCCCCCATCTTTTGTTTTTTAAGGGGATGGAGTCTCGCTGTGTAGCCCAGGCTACAGTGCAGTGGCGTGATCTCAGCTCGCGGCAACCTCCACCTCCCCGTCCCGGTTCAAGTAATTCTCCTTCCTCAGCCTCCCAAGTAGCTGGGATTACAGGCACTAATTTTTGCATTTTTAGTAGAGACGGGGTTTCATCATCTTGGCCAGTCTGGTCTTGAACCCCTGACCTCGTGATTCACTCACCTAGGCCTCCCCAAATGCCACCATTCCCGGCCACGTTCCCGTCTTATTTTTCTTACACAAGAATAAGGACAGAGCAGGGAGGGTGCTGTGCGGGTGACCACTGCTGTGTCTGTTCGATCCAAAGCTGGGAAAACGTATACCAAGGCAGCAAATGTTTTTCACACACACAAACACAGAGAGAGAGAGAGAGAGAGAGAGAGAGAGAAAGAGAGAGAGAGAGAGAAACTGGCTAATACAGACAACATCCTCCAGAAACCATGGTGACTAGTACAGCTTGGGGGTGGGGGCGCTGATGACATTAATAATTCTCTATGCAGATTTTTCCAGCACAGGTTACGGTACCAGCAAGGCAGCGTGTGTGGGGGGGTGGGTGTGCGTGTATGAGTGACTGTGAGTGTGGACGTGGGCACACGTGTGTGTGTGTTTGTGTGCAGGAGTGTGACTGTGTGTACATGCATATTTGTGTAGCTCTTTGAATGTACATTGCAACCCCATGTGTGCGTCTCTGCATGGCTGTGATACATGTGTGTGCACTTTCACAAAGATATTCAGAGCTATGAGTGCACAGCAGGGTTCCTTTCCACGCACGTATGATGGGTTGTGTGCCTGCATGCGTCTGTGGTGTGACTGTGTCCTGCACTTTTCTGCAGTCTTTGTTTTCTGGCTTTTGTGGGGCTTTTTGAGACAGGATCTCGCTCTGTCACCCAGCCTGGAGTGCAATGGCACGATCTCAGCTCACTGGCCTCCGTCTCCTGATTCAAATGATCTTCCTTCCTCAGCCTCCCTACCTACAGAGGCCAGGTACAGTGGCTCACACCTGTAATCCCAGTATTTTGGGAGGCCGAGGTGGGAGGATCATTTGAGCCCAGGAGTTGGAGACTTGCCTGGGCAGCATGGAAAGATCCTGTCTCTAAAAAAAAAAAAAAAAAAGAAAGGAAGAAAGCAGGTAGAGTGATGTGGTTTACACCTATACCTGTAATCTCAGCACTTTGGGAGGTTAAGGTGGGCGGGTCACTGGAGGTCAGGAGTTCAAGACCAGTCTGGATAACATAGTGAGACTCCGTCCACAAAAAAATTAAAAAATTAGCTGGGCGTGGTGGTGTGCACCTGTAGTCCTAGCTACTCAGGAGGCTGAGGGGAGAGGATCTCTTGAGCACAGGAGGTGGAGGCTGCATTGAATTCGCAGGCATGCACCACCATACCTGGCTAATATTTTTGGATTTTTAGTAGAGACGGGGTTTCTCTATGTTGCCCAGGCTGGTCTTGAACTCCTGGCCAACATAGTGATGGATGATCCACCCACCTCAGCCTCCCAAAGTGCTGAGATTAGAGTGTGGAACAACATAACCTACCTTTTTTTTTGAGACAGAGTCTTGCTCTGTTGCCCAGGCTGGAGTGCGGTGGTGTGATCTCGGCTCACTGCAGCCTCCACCTCCCGGGTTCAAGTGATTCTCCTGCCTCAGCCTCCTGAGTAGCTGGGACTACAGGCACGCGCCACCACCCCTGGATAATTTTTTATATTTTTAGTAGAGACAGGGTTTCACCATGTTAGCCAGGGTGGTCTCGATCACCTGACCTCATGATCCACGCACCTTGGCCTCCCTAAGTGCTGGGATCACAGGCGTGAGCCATCACGCCTGGCCTCTTTTTTTTTTTTTTTTTCTTTGAGACAGAGTCTCGCTGTGTCATCAGGCGCCAGGCTGCAGTGCAATGGTGCGATCTTGGCTCACCACAACCTCCGCCTCCTGGGTTCAAGCAATTCTCCTGCCTCAACCTCCCAAGTGGGTGGGACTACAGGTGCGTGCCACCACGCCCAGCTAATTTTTGTATTTTTAGTAGAGACGGAGTTTCACCATGTTGACCAGGATGGTCTCAATCTCTTGACCTCATGACCTGCCCACCTCAGACTCCCAAAGTGCTGGGATTACAGGCGTGAGCCACCGCGCCCGGCTTTATTTTATTTTATTTTATTTTTTGAGACAGGATCTTGCTCTGTCACCCTGATTGGAGTGCAGTGACATGATCATGACTCACTGCAGCCTCCACTTCCTGGGCTCAAGAGACCCTCTCGCCTCCGCCTCCCAAGTAGCTAGGACTACAGGTGCACACCACCACGCCCAGCTAATTTTTTAATTTTTTGTAGACATAGATTCTCACTATGTTATCCAGGCTGGTCTTGAACTCCTGATCCCCTGTGATCCACCCACCTCAACCTCCCAAAGTGCTGAGATTACAGGTGTAAGCCACATCACTCTACCTGCTTTCTTTTTCTTCTTCTTCTTTTTTTTTTTTTCTTTTTTTTTTGGGAGGGGGGAGGTGGGAGACAAGGTCTTTCCGCTGCCCAGGCAGGTCTCAAATTCGTGGGCTCAAGTGATCCTCCCACCTTGGCCTCCCAAAATGCTGGAATTATAGGTGTGAGCCACTGTACCTGGCCTCTGTAGGTATTTGAAACTGCCTGTATGTATGTGGTGCGTCTGTGTGTGAGCAACTTGTGTGTTTGGATGTAGGTGTGTGACTGTGTGGGTCACGTGCAGTGTGTGACTCCAGAAGTGTGTGTACACATACTCAGGTGCGTATACAAGAGGGATGCTTAATGTGAAAAATCAGGAAATAGAGCTCTGTCATCTAGGGAGCAGCGTGGTGCCCACAGCTGTTTCCGGCTTTGAGAATCATCTGAGTTCTCTAAGAAGCTACTCCCAGGGGAAGCGGGGTGAAGGGTAAGGGAACTGCTGTGCTATTTTTTTTTTTTTTTTTTTTTTTTTTGAGACAGAGTCTTGCTGTGTTGCCCAGGCTGCAGTGCAGTAGCGTGATCTCGGCTCACTGCAACCTCCGCCTCCCGGGTTCAAGTGATTCTTCTGCCTCAGCCTCCCAAGTAGCTGGGACTACAGGCACGTGCCACCATGCCCAGCTAATTTTTGTGTTTTTAGAAGAGACAAGGTTTCACCATGTTGGCCAGGATGATGTCAACCTCTAGACCTCATGATCCGACCACCTCGGCCTCCCAAAGTGCTGGGATGACAGGCGTGAGCCACCGTGCCCGGCCCCGCTCTGCTATTTTCACAGCTTCCTGTACGGCCTATGGTAACTTTTGAAACAAACTTTAAAAAAATCTGGAGGTGAGAGAAAGAAATATGAATTTCACACATCGTGTGTATGTGTGTTCTCAAAACAAGCAGGAGAAAACGGAAGAATCTTGACAAATCACGGAGGGTTTTTTAAACAAGAGTTTCACTGAGAACTCGGGTTGATCCGCCCAGGCGTCCCAGGTGGAGGTGGCGACCCCAGCGCTGTGTCGGGGAGGGGCAGGGGTGGGGCGGGCAGACCCAGGCGGGTGCAGGCCTGCGTTGTGCAGGCGGCCACCTGGTGACCCGGGAGTAGGCTGGGAACACGCAGAGCGGCCCAGGGATCAGGCTGCCTCAGGAAATGTGTGGGCTTCGCCGGTGGAGGGGAGGAGATTGAATCAAGGTGCAGCAAAAATGTCAGCGGCGTTGAATCTCTTGGGCCGGTCTGGGGAGTTAGGGGCAGAATAGCTCATGGGTGTTGTGAGGTCTCTGTATGCAAGCCCGGAGCCTCAAACTCTGAAGTCCTGCTCGCCTCGGCTGATGTCTCCCACCCCCCGCCTGCGTTCACCTTTGTCCCTGATCACCCGGCCACCCAACCCTGCCATCTTAACTGTTCTTATGGTAATGTAAATACCTCTCACCCACCCCTGCCATTGTAACTGAACTTGTGGTCAGGTATACTCCCTTGCCCCTACCCCCACCACTGCAACTGAACTTACTCTGCAACACCCCCGGCCCCCAAAAAACTACCCAAACCTATAAAACCAACTCCTGTCCCACTGCCCTTTGCTAATGTACTTTTCGGCCTGAGCCCACCTGCACCCAGGTGAAGAGACACAGAGAGACACACACAGAGAGACAGAGGCCAGACTAAACACACAAAAAGGAACAGAGATCGAGGCAGAGATCAAAAGAAAAATGGAAATAGAGAGAGAGAGACAGAGACATAGAGATACAGAGACAGAGAGAGAAAGACAGGGACAGAGATGGAGAGATCTAGAGAGAGAGATGAAAACAGAGAGAGACAGAGACAGAGAGAGATACGGAGTCAGAGACCCCAGTCCAGGAGCAGTGGCTCACACCTGTGATCCCAGCACTTTGAAAGGGCTGAGGTAGGAGGATCCCTTAAGGTCAGGAGTTCAAGACCAGCCTGGCCAACATGGCGAAACCCCGTCTCTACTAAAAATACAAAAACTAGCTGGGCATGGTGGTGTGTTCCTGTAATCCCACCTACTCTACGCGGGAGCTGAGGCTGGAGAATCACTTGAACCTGGGAGGGGAAGTTGCAGTGAGCCGAGATCGCGCCGCTGCACTCCAGCCTGAGCGACAGAGACTCCATCTCAAAATAACAACCACCGCCACCACAATGAAACAGAGAGATGGGGACAGAGGAAGTCAGAGACACGGAGCAAAGGACCCCAAAGCAAAAGCAACAACCAGAGACACAGAGAAACACAGACAGAGACAGGGAAGAGACCCAGAGCGAGCTTGAGCCTGAATCCGGACAGAAGGCACCAACAGAGCGTCACAAGGGTCAAAACCCCACCAGAGACAGAGGCATGAGGACACAGAGAGGAGAGACGCAGTCAGGCCCGGCCAGGAGGTGGAGAAGCCGTGGGGGGACCCGAGCCCTGAAAACCAGCGTTCCTGTAAACAAGAAGCTTCGGATCTTTTACCATCTAGCCTGGGAAGTCCCCTGGCATCACTTCCACAATGTTCTGTTGGTTGAAGCCACCCAGGCCTGCCCAGGTTTAAGGGGAAGGGAACCAAACTCAACCTCTGTGGCAGGAATATGTTTAAAAAGGAAGTGGACTTTTTTTGTTTTTATTTTGTTTGTTTCTGAGATGGAGTCTTGCTCTGTCGCCCAGGCTAGAGTGCAGGGGTGTGATCTCAGCTCACTGCAACCTCCACCTCCTGGGTTCAAGCGATTCTTCTGCCTCGGTGTCCCAGGTAGCTGGGATTACAGGTGCATGCCATCATGCCCAGATGATTTTTGTATTTTTAGTAGAGACAGAGTTTCACCATGTTGGCCAGGCTGGTCTCGAACTCCTGGTCTCAGGTGATCTGCCCACCTCCTCCTCCCAAAGTGCTGGAATTACAGGTGTGAACCACTATGCCCGGCCCGACTTCTTTACACAGGCCTCCAAACAGGCAAACATAAATGCTGTGAGGCCTCTCACGGTCTAGCCCCAGAAATCACACATTGTTTCTATTCTTTTTCTATCTATTTTTTTTTTTTTTTTGAGATGCAGTCTCTCTCTGTCGCCCAGGCTGGAGTGCAATGGCGTGATCTCAGCTGACTGCAACCTCTGCCTCCCGGATTCAAGCGATTCTCCTGCCTCAGCCTCCTGATTAGCTGGGATTACAGGTGCCCGCCACCACACTTGGCTAATTTTTGTATTTTTAGTAGAGATGGGGTTTCACCATGTTGGTCAGGCTGGTCTTGAACTCCTGACCTCATGATCTGCATGCCTCAGCCTCCTAAACTGCTGGGATTACAGGCATGAGCCTCCGCGCCTGGCCACACTGTTGCTTTTACTGCAGGCTTGTTGCTCAAAGCCAGTTGCCTGGTCATCCCAGATTCGAGGAGAAAGGAACAATATTTCACCTCTGGATGAGAAGAATTGCATGTGAGTATAAGGATGGAAACTGGCTGGGTGCGGTGACTCACGCCTGTAATCACAGCACTTTGAGAAGCTGAGGCAGGTAGATCACAAGATTAGGAGTTCAAGACCAGCCTGGTCAACATAGTGAAACCCAATGTCTACTAAAAATACAAAAATGAGCCAGGCATTGTGGCATGAACCTGTAATGCCAGCTGCTCAGGAGGCTGAGGGAGGTGGAGGTCGCAGTGAGCCGAGATCGCGCCATTGCACTCCAGCCTGAGCAATGCAGAGAGACTCTGTCTCAAAAAAAAAAAAAAAAAAAAAAAAAGAATGGAAACAATTGCAGCCGTTTTTAGAAATAAATTACTTCAAAGAGTGGTCATCTGGCCAGGCACAGTAGCTTGTGCCTGTAATCCTGGCATTTTGGGAAGCCAAGGCAGGAGGGCTGCTTAAGCCCAGGAGTTCGAGACCAGCCTGGGCAACATGGCAAAACCTCAACTCTACAAAATAAATAAATAAATAAAACAAAACTCCAAAAAAGTAGCTAGGCGTGGTGGCATGCGCCTGCAGTCCCAGCAACCTGGGACGCTGACATGGGAGGATCACCTGAGCCTGGGAGTTCAAGTCTGCAGTGAGCTACGATCATGCCGTAGTACTCCAGTCCAAGTGTCAGCGTAAGACCCTGTCTCAAACAAACAAGAAAGGTGGGAGGTAAGCACAGTGGCTCACACCTGTAATCTTAGCATTTTAGGAGTTCAAAGCAGGTGGATCACTTGAGGTCAGGAGTTCAAGACTGGCCTAACCAACGTGGTGAAACCCCATCTCTACTAAAAATACAAAACTTAGCCAGCTGTGGTGGCACATACCTGTAGTCTCAGCTACTCAGGAGGCTGAGGCAGGAGAATTGCCTGAATCTGGGAGATGGAGGTTCAGTGAGCTGAGATTGCACCACTGTATTCCAGCCTGGGCAACAGAGCAAGACACTGTCTCAATTAAAAGAAAAAAAAAAGTGAGAGGGGAGGAAAAAAGAGTAGTTATCTTCTGAGAGTTTAGGACCCAAAATCTATAAGGAACTCACACAACTCAATAGCAAAAAAATCCAACAGGATTCAACAATGGGCAAAAGAACTGATTAGACATTTCCCTAAAGACACACAAATGGGCCAGGCGTGGTGGCTCATGCCTGTAATCCAAGCACTTTGGAGGCCAAGGCGGGCGGATCACCTGAGGTCGGGAGTTCAAGACCAGCCTGACCAACATGGTGAAACCCCGTCTTTAAAAAAAAAAGACACACAAATGACAAGACACACGAAAAAGCACTCAACCTCACTAATCATCAGAGAAATGCTAAGCAACACTATAAGACTATACCGCCATACACCCATTAGAGTGGCTGTCATCAAAAAGACAAGACATCACATGCATGGATGAGGATGTGGAGAAAGGGGAACCCTTTTGCTCTGTCGGTGAAAATGGAAATTGCTACAGCCATTATGGGAAACAGTGAGGAGGTTTCTCACCCAAGAAGTTAAAACTGGAATTACCATATGATCCAGCAATGTCACTTCTGGGAATACATCTGAAGGAAATGAAATCCAGAGGCTGGGGTGAGGGCAGAGAACAGGGACAGGCGTGGGAGGGAACGGGAGACTATTTCTCTGTGGGCAGGATTCCTGCTAGAACAGGAACAAAAAATGAGTCATCTGTGAGATCGTTGATCGTTGAGAGACAGAGCCTCAAGATGTCACTGGGCCTGGGAAGAGCAAGCTGTGGGAACGGTTGGAGAGAAAAGGAGGGATTCGATGTCATACCCACCTGCAAGGGAAATGGCATGTGTGCCCACATACGTGTGTCACGTGGGGCTTTGCTGTGCTGATGCATGTACACACCAGGGTAGCCTGTGATGTGGACCGTGACTCTGTTTTTTTTCTTTGAGACAGAGTCTTGTTCTTGTCGCCCAGGCTGGAGTGCAGTGGTGCAATCTCGGCTCACTGCAACCTCTGCCTCCCGGGTTGAAGTGATTCTCCGGTCTCAGCCTCCGAGTAGCTGGGATTACAGGTAACTGCCACCATGCCCAGCTGATTTTTTGTATTTTTAGTAGAGACGGGGTTTCACCGTGTTGACCAGGCTGGGTTTTTTTTTTTTTTTTTTTTTTTTTTTTGACAGTCTGGCTCTGTTGCCAGGCTGGAGGGTAATGGTGCATATCGGCTCATTGCAACCTCCACCTCCCGAGTTCAAGTGATTCTCCTGCCTCGGCCTCCCAAATAACTGAGACAATGGGTGCGCACCACCACGCCCAGCTAATTATTTGTATTTTTTAGTAGAGATGGGGTTTCACCATGTTGACCAGGATGGTCTCTAACTCTTGACCTCTTGATCTGACCTCCCAAAGTGCTGGGATTACAGGGGTGAGCCACCGCACCCAGCCACAGGCTGGTCTTGAACTCCTGATCACAGGTGATCCGCTCACCTCAGCCTCCCAAATGCTGGGATTACAGGCGTGAGCCACTGCACTCAGCTGGACCGTGACTCTTTCAAGCCCTCAACTCTATCTTTGAATTTCTGGGTGAACAGCACATGTGGCTGAGCTAGACGGAGTGCTGGGGCACAAAAATTACCCCAATAGTCCCAGGTGTAGCTGTCCCTGCAGTCATGACATAGCATGTCGTATCAGAGGATGCAAAGTCTCTGCTTGTGTTTGTGGTGGAAACAGTGAGATCTCAGAAGCCAAGGATGTATCCGTTAGGGAAGGTAATGTTTAAGATTGCAGCGCAGTGGGGTTATCACAGCTCACTGCAGTCTCGAACTCTCAGACTCAAGCCATCCTACAGCCTCAGCCTCCTGATGAACCGGGGCTACAGGCACGCACTGCCAGGTCTCACTACTTTGTTTTTTTTTTGAGATGGAGTCTTGCTTTGCTGCCCAGGTAGAAGTACAATGGTGTGATCTCAGCTCACTGCAACCCCCACCTCCCGGGTTCAAGCAATTCTCTTGCTTCAACCTCCCGAGTAGCTGGGATTACAGGCACGCACCACCACGCCTGGCTACTTTTTGTATTTTTAGTAGAGACAGGGTTTCACCATGTTGGCCAGGTTGGTCTTGATCACCCAACCTCAGGTGATCCAGCCATCTTGGCCTCATACAGTGCTGGGATTACAGGTGTGAGCCACCGCGGGCCTACTTTTTTACATATTTTGTGAAGACAGGGTCTCCCTGTGTTGCCCAGGCTGGTCTCGAACTCACGGGCTCAAATGGCAAATGGTCTGTCCACCTTGGCCTCCCAAAGTGCTGGGATTCCAGACATGAGTCACCATGCCTGTCTGTTTTCTGTCCCTCTCTCTGTTGCTTTTGGACTCTCTCTCTCCCACCTGCCTCTGCACCTCCCTGTGTCTCCCTGCCTCGGTGGTCCCCAGCCGTCTCCCTGGTGAGAAGTGAGCCTGCAGCTGTCTGCTTCCTACTTCTGCCCCAACCCCCTTTTAGGACTCCATCCATCTCTGGCTCTGTCTCTCCTCCTCTCTGTCCCTCGTTCCCTTCCTGCCTCCAGCAGACCTGTGTGTGGATCTCCGCTGTGCCCTCCCCTCTGGCCTCGGTCTGTGTCTGCCGTGCGCTCCGTCTGCTCCCCATCCCTATGCCTGCCTAGAGGAGAAAAACGCTGCCCTGCTGAGCGAGCAGCGCCCCCTTGCTTGGTTACCAGGGTGCTGGATGGGCACTGCCTGCACCTCATTACCTTAATGGCTGCTGAGGCCGAGCAGCCTCCCAGGAAATGGGCCACTTAAACCTGTTCCAGCTGATGGCAGAGGCCGCTCCTCCCCCGGAGCAGGAGAGGAGGGGAGAAAGGCGGGAGGAAGGGGGAGGAGGAGAGGGAATGGGAGACTGCAAGGTGTCAGGGACACATCTCCACTCTTCAGGCATGGGCATGTCCTGGGAACCTGTGGCTGGCTGGGGCCTGGGGCAGGCTGGGCCCCAGGGGCTTCTTCTAAATGCACACACACCTGCCACTCGGAGTCACCCCAGGGCCATACACACTGAAAATCACAGACACTCCCTACTGCTCAGACAGCCCCTGAGCTCTCTTGTCCCCCTAGGGCCCTTGGAGACAGCCCTGCAGGATCACACGGGTGTGTGCCCAGAGCCACACACACACACACACACACGTGTGTGCACACACACAGACGTGCACACACGTGTGCACACACAAACAGAAACACACACGCATGCACACACACGTGCACACAAACACATACAAACACACGCACACACACAGAGGCTTGGAGCATGACTCTCTGGAGGGCGCCTGAGGCCACAGACAACAGCCTCGGGACAGGATTCAGGGCACAGAGACCCGTCACAGCCCAGCCAGAGCTTGTCTGAGCACTTTCAGATGGTCACGGATACACACACACACACACACACAGATGGTTACAAGTACAATCGCGCACAGGACATAGACATACATTCACGTGCCCATGAACATGCTCACATACATGCATCCGCATGCAGATGGATGTAGCCACGAAACACTCACAGTCACAGAAGTGCAGATCATAGCACACGCTCTCTCTCCCACACATGGGCAGGCAGGGACCGTCGCAACTCCAGAACATTCCAGCAAACTAGACTTCACACACAACACAGAGGCACACAGGGGCTGGGCGCGGTGTCTCACACCTGTCATTCCAGCCCTTTAGGAGGCCAAAGCAGGCAGATTACTTGAGCCCAGGAGTTCAAGGCCAGCCTGGGCAACATAGCAAGACCCTGTCTCTGCAAAATACAAAAATTAGCCTGGTGTGGTGGCCTGCACCTGTGGTTCTGTAGCAGGAGCAGCCGTGAGACGGGCGATGATTTGTCTAAGTAACCCAGCTCATCTAACAAAGAGAGGCTCTGACTTTATATAGGCTTACACTCTAGATATTACGTGTGAAAGAATCTTAGGTTTAGGTTTTGGATTTACAGCTTTAGGAATCACACGTGAAAAGGTTTCTGGATTTACAGTTTTACAAATCACATATGAAAGGGTTTCCAGTTTACAGTTTTAGAAATCACATATGAAGGCTGGGCGCGGTGGCTCACACCTGTAATCCTAGCACTTTGGGAGGCCGAGGTGGGTGGATCACCTGAGGTCAGGAGTTCAAGAACAGCCTGGCCATCATGGTGAAACCCCATCTTTAAAAAAAAAAAAAAAAAAAAGGAAATCACATATGAAAGGGTTTCAGGTTTACAGTTTTAGGAATCACATGTGAAAAGGTTTTGGTCTCCAGATGGAGAAGTCAGGTGAGGGTTTGATCTTGTTTAAGTAAAAACAGTGTCTTCCGGAAAGTTTCCCCAATACCAGGAGTGCTATTTACAGGAAGGCGATTCAGGAGGTGCCAATCGGCCAGCCTTTTCTTCTATTGAAATGCACTGTGGAAGTCAAGGGGGAGTTGATCCCAGATGCCTGGGTCTCCTTCCTCAGTTCCAGCTACTCGGGAGGCTGAGGCAGGAGGTTGGCTTGAGCTCAGGTGTTCAAGGCTGCAGTGAGCTATGATGGTGCCATTGTACTCCAGCCTGGGCAACAGAGCAAGACCCTGTCACAAAAATAAAATACAAGATACATTCTTGGTGTGGATATATGTGTATATATGATAGATAATAGGTACATATTACTATACATTACAGAATACTCTAGCTAATATTCTGTATATGTACCATATATAATATAGTGCAAATGGAACATATTCTTTTTTTTTTTTTAAGACAGAGTCTCGGCCAGGCACCGTGGCTCACACCTGTAATCCAGCACTTTGGGAGGCCGAGGCAGGCAGATCACGAGGTCAAGAGATCAACACCATCCTGGCCAACATGGTGAAACCCTGTCTCTACTAAAAATACAAAAATAAGCTGGGCGTGGTGGCGCATGCCTGTAATCCCAGCTACTCTGGGAGCTGAGGCAGGAGAATCGGTTGAACCTGAGAGCCGGAGGTTGCAGTGAGCCAAAATTGTGCCATTGCACACCAGCCTGGGCAACAATTGCAAAACTCTGTCTAAAAGAAAAGACGGAGTCTCCTTCTGTTAACCAGGCTGGAAGTACAATAGTGCTATCTTGGCTCATTGCAACTTCCGCCCAGGTTCAAAAAAATTCTCGTGCCTCAGTCCCCTGAGTAGCTGGGATTACAGGCACCCATGCCACGCCCAGCTAAGTTTTGTATTTTTAGTAGAGTTGGGGTTTCACCACATTGGCCAGGCTGTTCTCAAGCTCCTGACCTCAGGTGATCCACCAGCCTCAGCCTCCCAAAGTGCTGGGATTACAGGCGTGAGTCACTGCACATGGCCCATGTCTTTTTTTTTTTTTTTTTTTTTTAAGAGAGACAGACTCTCACCCTGTAGCTGGAGTGCAGTAATACAATCATGGCCCATTGCAGCTTCAAACGTCTGTGTTCCAGCAATCCTCCTCCCTCAGCCTCCGAGCAATTGGGACCACAAGTGTGTGCTACTATGCCTGGGTAATTTTTTATTTTTGT
This sequence comes from Cheracebus regulus, assembly GCA_963574635.1. Classification (NCBI taxonomy): domain Eukaryota; kingdom Metazoa; phylum Chordata; class Mammalia; order Primates; family Pitheciidae; genus Cheracebus; species Cheracebus regulus. Next base: position 82,337 of record CAUYQU010078890.1, read on the forward strand.
AGAGATGGGGGTCTCATTATGCTGCCCAAGCTGGCCTCGAACTCCAGGCCTCAAGCAGTCCTCCTGCCTTGGCCTCCAAAAGTGCTGGGACTTAGTGGTGTGAGCCACCATGCCTGGCTCCAGGACATTTTTAGGAGTAAAGTCTCCAGCCTGGGGCGGTGGTTCATGCCTGTAATCCCAGCACTTTGGAAGGCCAAGGTGGGCGGATCACCTGAGGTTAGGGGTTTGAGACCACCCTGGCCAACATGGCAAAACCTCAACTCTACTAAAAATACAAACATTAGTACAGGCACCTGTAGTCCCAGCTACTTGGGAGTCTGAGGCAGGAGAATTGCTTGAACCTGGGAGGTGGAGGTTGCGGTGAGCGGAGATCACGCCCCTGCACTCCAGCCTGGGTAACAGAGCAAGACTTGGTCTCAGGGGAAAAAAAAGATATTGTACATCTATTACCCCCAAACTATCCTCCTGTCCCCACGTCATTCTTCCCTCGTCATTCTTCACATCTCTAGGCAACCACTGAATAGCTGTCTGCCACTAAAGAGTAGCCAGCATTTTCTGGAATCTTCTACAAATGGAATGCCACCATCCGTGCTCCCTTCCCCCCGTTCTTTCACTCATCAGATCTGTTAGGAAATTCACCCATGTTGCCGTATGCATCTGTCTTCCTTCCTTTTCTTTTTCTTTCTTTCTTTTCTTTTTCTTTTTTAATTTGAGACAGAGTTTCACTCTTGTTGCCCAGGCTGGAGTGCAATGGCTCAATCTTCGCTCACCACAACCTCTGCCCCCGATTCAAGCGATTCTCCTGCCTCATGAGTAACTGGGAGGCGCAGAGACAGAGTCACCTGTAACTGGGATTACAGGCAGGCACCACCACACCGGGCTAATTTTTGTACATTTAGTAGAGACGGGGTTTCACTATGTTGGCCAGGCTGGTCTTGAACTCCTGACCTCAGGTGATCCGCCCGCCTCAGCCTCCCAAAGTGCTGGGATTACAGGCATGATCCACTGCACCAGATCAATTTTTTAATTTTTTGTAGAGACAGGCCATGTTGCCCAGGCTGTACGATGCAATTCTGACATTAACCCCCTGAGGTTATAGCAGACCCCACAGGTTATGGGCACATTCCCTAACAAGACTGTCTTTGTGACCAGGAGCAATGGCTCATGCCTGTAATCACAAGACTTTGGGAGGCTGAGGCAGGAAGATTGAGCCCAGAAGTTTGAGACCAGCCTGAGCAATGTAGTGAAATTTCACCTCTAAAAAAAATGAGCTGTGTGTGGTGCTGTGTGCCTGTAGTCCTCGGTACTCTGGAGGCTCAGGCAGGAGGATTACTTGAACCTGGGAGGTTGAGGCTGCACTAAGCCATGATTGTATCACTGCACTCCAGCTTGGGCAACAGAGTGAGACCCAGTCTCAGAAAGAATTTTTTTTTTTTAGATGGTGTCTCGCTGTCGCCAGGCTGGAGTGCAATCTCGACTTACTGCAAACTCCACCTTCCAGATTCAAGCCAATCTTCTGCCTCAGCCTCCTGAATGGCTGGGATTACAGGCGTCTGCCACCACATCCAGCTAAATATTGCATTTTTAGTAGAGACGGGATTTCACCATGTTGGCCAGGATGGTCTCAATCTCTTGACCTTGTAATCCGCCCGCCTCCACTTCCCAAAGTGCTGGGATTACAGGGGTGAGCCACCGTGCCTGGCTGGAAATAATTTTTTTGATTAAAACAAGTCAGGGGCCGGGCACAGTGGCTCACACCAGTAATGCTAGCATGTTGGGAGGCTGAAGAGTGAAGGTACCTTGAGCTCAGGAGTTCAAGACCAGCCTGGGCAACATAGTAAGACCCCCATCTCTGCAAAAAACAAAAAAATTAGCCAGGCATGGTGGCACACACCTATGGTCCCAGCTACTCAGGAGGCTGACGCAGGAGGATCTCTTGAGCCCAGGAGGTCAAGAATGCAGTGAGATATGTTCTCACCACTTCACTCTAGTCTGGGCAACAGAGTGAGATCATAAAAGAAACTTCTTTTAGGCCAGGCGTGGTGGCTCACACCTGTAATCCCAGCACTTTGGGAGGCAGAGGCGAGCGGATCACAAGGTCAGGAGTTCGAGACCAGCCTGCCTGACCAACATGGTGAAACCCCATCTCTACTAAAAATAGAAAAATTAGCCAGACATGGTGGCGGTTGCCTGTAGTACCAGCTACTCGGGAGGCTGAGACAGGAGAATTGCTTGAACCTGGGAGGCAGAGGCTGCAATGAGCTGAGATCGCACCATTGCACTCCAGCCTGGGTGACAAAGCCAGACTCTATCTCAAAAAAAAATTTTTTAAGTAGGAAAACAAGTCAGAAACAATGAAACAAAGAGACACACAGGACAAAGCCTGGGAGGGTCCCCAACAAAGCTTCCATGCCCTCTTTTTTTTTTTTTTTTTGAGGCAGAGTCTCTCTCTGTTGCCCAGGCTGGAGTGCCGTGGTGTGATTTTGAGTCACGGCAGCCTCTGCCTCACAGGTTCAAGTGATTCTCCTGCCTTGGCCTCCAGAGTAGCTGGCACTACAGGCATCTGCCACCACTCTCAACTGATTTTTTATTTTTAGAAGAGGTGGGGTTTCACCATGATGGCCAGGCTGGTCTTGAACTCCTGACCTAAGGTGATCTGTCCACCTCTGCCTCTCAAAGTGTTGGGATTACAGGCGTGAGCCACCGCAGTCAGCCCAGAAAAGGACTCTCCTGAAATACATAGTCCCATTATCATCACCACCCTTGCAGCAATCCTTTAATAGTATAAAATAGCCTGACAAGGCCCACAGATATTTTTATAAAATTGGTTCATTCATTCAAATCGGGACTCAAACATCCCACACACAGTGATGCAACACACTTTTCTTCTCTTTTCTTTTTCTAATCCAGTGGGGAGTGGAATGATTAGTGGCTGCTATTTTCTTGTGGTTGTCAATGGTAAGGGTGACAGTTAAAAATTTGTTTTAAAAATGTTAAATGTGGATGAGCGCAGTGGCTCATGCCTGTAATCCCAGCACTTTGAGAGGCCGAGGCGGGCAGATCCCAAGGTCAGGAGTTTGAGACCAGCCTGGCCAACATGGTGAAACGCCATGTCTCCCAAAAATACAAAAATTAGCTGGTCGTGGTTGCACGTGCCTATCATCCCGCCACTCAGGAGGCTGAGGCGGGAGAACCTCTTGAACCCGGGAGGCGGAGGTTGCAGTGAGCCGAGATCGAGCCATTGCACTCCAGCCTGGGCAACGAGCGGAAAACTCTGTCCCCGCCCCCAAAAAAAGAAAAGAAAAGAAAGGGAGAAGGGGGGACTCACAGAGGAGGGGGAGTTCGTAGAAGATGGAGAGTGGGGGTTAGAGAGATGGGGAGGGGAAGGTCCCTGGGAATCGGAGATTCTTCATGGTAAGGCCTTAGGCAATCTTGGAGAACATCCAGGAGGTGTGGCTGCCTTCCCTCAGGATACCTGAGGGATACCCGCCTCCCACCTCTTCGCCTCTGGGGGTGCCCCCCGAAACAGTGGCTAACAGAGGGACAGGACAGCGGATGCTTGTTGACCAAGGAACACAAGCAAAGACCACGGGGAGGGAAGGAGGCGTGCTGGGGGGGTCACACTGTCTCTTCTTCTCTGTGGGCGGCGGGGGGGGGGCTTGCTCTAATGGGGCAACCCCATCTTTCTAATCAGCCACTGGGGGCAGGGGGCAGGTGTGAGGAGGAAGAACAGAACTCCACCCCCTTGGGTTTTTGGGGGGTCCACGATGTTCCCACAGCGTGTCTCTCCACACAGGCCTCTGTGGACCCGAGGACCCCTTGCCGGCACCCCTCCCCTCGTTCACGTGGTCGCCCTGCCCCCTTTCCTCCCTCCCACCCCTGCCCCAGCCCACTGGCCCCCTGCTGTCTTTAATTGGCCTTCGTGAAGCTGAATTCATTGAAACTCTGACAGCCGTGGTGGGGGGCGGGGTTCAGGCTGCAGCTCCCCCGCCTCCCTGCCTAGCTAATTCGGGGGCTCTATTGCCAAGAGGCAGCCCCCCAGCCCCCTCCCCACCCTCCTCCGCGGTTGGATTGCTTCCGCAGACAATGCCGAGCGCTCTTCGTCCTGAAGGGCCAGCAGCTGTAATTTCGTCTAATTCAGCCCAGGAGGGAGACAGTGATTACAGCTAATAAACGGACCCCTAATCAGCTATCTCTCCCACCCCACCCCTGCCACCCAGCTGCCCTCCCCTCTGCGGAGCCCTCCCTCCCCGAGCCAGGGGAAGGATGGAAAGAATAGAACAGCCCTGCCCTCTAAGTCTCCGTTCTGGCCTCAAGAAATGGGCATAGCTTTGAACGCTGCCAGGGGATTGCGTGTCCAGCTGCAGCCTGGTGGCAGGTGCAGATCAGACCACTGTGGAGACACCCCTGGCCCCATCCCTTCCTTGGCTGTCCCCTCCCTGTCTTTCTCTCTCTCCCTCTTTTTTGAGACAGAGTCTTGCTCTGTCGCCTAGAATGCAGTGGTGCAATCTTGCCTCACTGCAACCTCCGCCTCTGGAGTTCAAGCAATTCTTTTGCCTCAGCCTCCCAAGTAGCTGGGACTATGGGTGTGCGCCCACCATGCCCAGCTAATTTTTTTTTTTTTTTTTTGAGACAGAGTCTCGCTCTGTCACCCAGGCTAATATTTGTATTTTTTTTTTTAGTAGAGATGGGGTTTCAGCATATTGGCCAGGATGATCTCAATCTCTTGACCTTGCGATCCGCCCGCCTTGGACTCTCAAAGTGCTGGGCTTACAGGCATGAGTGACAGTGCCTGGCCTAATTTTTGTATTTTTAGTAAAGACGGGGTTTCACCATGTTGGCCAGGCTGGTCTCAAACTCCTCAATTCAAGTGATCTACCCACCTCGGCCTCCCAAAATGCTGGGATTACAGGCATGAGCCACTGTGCCCAGCCTTAATGGTTTATATTTCTAAAACTTATTTTAGAGACAGAGCCTTACTCTGTTGCCTAGGGTGGAGTACAGTGGCACAAACACAGCTCACTGCAGCCTTGACCTCCTGGGCTCTAAGGATCCTCCTGCCTTGGCCTCCCAAAGACTGAGATTTTAGGCGTGAGCCACCTGTCTGGCTGATGACTCTTTACTCTGTGGTAAGTTCCAGGCCAGGGTTTGCGGTGAGGCTGGGGGCAGTGGGTCAGGGTCCTGGCAAAACGAGGCTGGTCTGTTCCAGACTGGGTACCAGAAAGGAGTTCCACCCACAGGAGTGTGGGAAGACCTAAGGGAAACCAGTCACAGGGGTGCAGCCTGCTGGGCCAGCAACAGCAGGGCGTCTCACCACCCCTGGCGGTCACAGGGGCTAGGGCCTGCTGGAGGGCAGCTGAGGGCCAGGCCAGGCTCTCTCCCCGCCGGCAGTGTGGACATGTGGGGTTGGACCATTCTCTGGGGTGGGGGCTGCCCTGGGCACTACAGGATGCTGTTCAGGGGTCTTGCTGTGTTGCCCAGGCTGGTCTCATATTCTTGGGTTCAACTGATCCTCCCTCCTCAGCCTTCCGAGCAGTTGGGACCACAGGCGGGCGCTACCATGCCAGGGAGTTTTTTGTAGAGATGGCGTCTCACTGTGATGCTCAGGCTGATCTTGAACTCCTGGGCTCAAGTCATCCTCCTGCCTTGGCCTCCCAAATAAATAAATACACACACACACACACACACACACACACACACACACACACACACACACACACACACTGAGATGGAGTCTTGCTCTGTAGCCCAGGCAATGGAGCAATTTTGGTTCACTGCAACCTCTGCCCTCCAGGTTCTAAGCCATTCTCCTGCCTCAGCCTCCCAAGTAGCTCCATGCAGGGGCACTCCCACCCAAATCATGACAACCACAAATGTCCCCAGACATGGCCGAGAGTCCCCTGCCAGGGGACAGAATTGCCGCCAGGTGAGACTCCCTGGTATTAAGTGATGACGGGGTCACAGCCCTCATAGAGAACCGGGTTTGTGTTTTGACACTGCCAGCCAGTATACGAATGATTTGGGGCACATTTCTTAATCTCCATGAGCCTGTTTCTGCACCAATAAAATGGGAATAAAGGGCCGGGTGTGGTGGCTCACACCTGTCATTTCAGCACTGTGGGAGGTCAAGGTGGCTGGATCACTTGAGGTCAGGAGTTCGAGACCAGCCTGGCTAACATGGTGAAATCCTGTCTCTACTAAAAATACAAAAATTAGCTGGGCGTGGTAGTGCACGCCTATAATCCCAGCACTTTGGGAGGCTGAGGCGGGAGGATCGTTTGAGCCTAGGAGTTGGAAGACTGCAGTGAGCTGTGATTACACCACTGCACTCCAGCCAGGGCAACAGAGCAAGATCCTTTCTTTAAATAAATAAACATACCCACTTTATTGTTGCTGCGAGCATTGGTGAAATCAATGCACATAAATTATGTAGCACCAGTCTCTGCCCATGGAGCGCATGCAGTGGTGCAATCTTGGCTCACCGCAGCCTCAACCTCCCAGGCTCAAGCCATCCTTCCACTCCAGCCTCTCCAGCAGCTGGGACCACAGGCACACATCACCACACCCAGCTAATCTTTTTATTTTATTTATTTGTTTGTTTATTTTAGGTGGAGTCTCACTGTGTCACCAGGCTGGAGTGCAGTGGCGTGATCTCGGCTCACTGCAACCTCCGACTCCCGGGTTCAAGCGATTCTCCTGCCTCAGCCCTCCTAAGCAGCTGGGACTACAGGCACGCGCCACCACGCCCAGCTAACTGTTGTATTTTTAGCAGAGACTGGGTTTCACCCTGTTGGCCAGGCTGGTCTCGATTTCTTGACCTTGTTATTATCCTGCCTCGGCCTCCCAAAGTGCTGGGATTACAGGTGCGAGTCACCGCACCTGGCCATCTTTTTATTTTTTGTAGAGGGGTCTCATTGCGTCGTCCAGGTGGGTCACCACACCACCCAAGAGAGACCAAGAGAGAAACCCAGTGCAGGGGAAATTCCAGCAGATTCTCCGTGTGACGCAGGAGGACAAAAAGCATCTTCACGTGCCTCCAGCCCCATGTCCTCTCTCTCCCTCCATCTAGCCTTCAGATGGGCGGCTGTTTGATTTTGCAGAGCTAGGAATATCCCTGAGCCGTGTGGCCTGGAGCTGCAGGTGTTGAGAGGTACAGAGAGGAGCAAGGAGAGAAGAAGGGAGGGAGGAGGGAAGTCTCAGCCTCCTCTCACGTCCCCGTCCCGGCTTCTAAAGGCTCTGCTGCTTTCATCCCCATGACAAAAATAACAAGCCCGCTTCACCACAGACAGAGTCGAGCTCTGTCGCCCAGGCTGGAGTGCAGTGGCATGATTTCACCTCACTGCAACCTCTGCCTCCTGGGTTTAAGCGATTCTCCTGCCTCAGTTTCCCGAGTAGCTGGGATTACAGGCGCCCACTGCTGAGCCAGGCAATTTTTGTATTTTCAGTACAGACAGGGTTTCACCATGTTTTTTCCAAAGGCAAAAATCCCTCTCAGTTGAAATTCTACTGTCAAAGGGGCCAGGGTGGGGGAGAAGCAAGTGGGATGGTTTCTGGAATCTTCTCTCTCTCTGCTTCTCTCCCTCCCGGTCTCCTCCCTCTCATTATCTTTCTTTGTCTCTCTCTCCCTCTCCTCCCTCCCTCCCCCATTCCCTCCCTTGCTTCCTTCCTTCCTTCCTTCCTTCCAGACAGGCTCTCTCTTAGTTGCCAGGCTAGAGTGCAGTGGGCGCAATCTCAGCCCACTGCAAGCTCCACCTCCTGGGTTCAAGCCATTCTCCTGCCTCAGCCTCCCGAGTAGCTGAGATTACAGGTGCCCGCCACCAAGTCCGGGTAATTTTTGTACTTTTAGTAGAGATGGGGTTTCACTGCATTGACCAGGCTGGTCATGAACTCCTGACCTCAGGTGATCTGCCTGCCTCTCGGCCTCCCAAAGTGCTGGGACTACAAGTGTGAGCCGCTGTGTCCGGCACCCATCCCCCCTTTATTTTTTTGTGACGGTCTCACCCTGTCACCCAGGCTGGAGCGCAGTAGTGGTGCAGTCACAGCTCACTTGCAGCCTCAGCCTCCTGGACTTCAGCGGTCCTCTCACCTCTGCCTCCTGAGTAGCTGGGACTACAGGTACACGCCACAATGCCCAGCTAATTTTTGTGTTTTTGGTAGCAACGGGGTCTTACCCTGTTGCCCAGGTTGGTCTTAAACTCCTGGCATCAAGCCATCCTCCCTCCTCAGCCTCCCAAAGTGCTGGGATTACAGGTGTGAGCCACCATGCCCGGCCCTATGACCCTTTTAATGTCCAGGCTCGTTCTTCTACTGGCTGGTTCAATTCAATGGTCTTTTATCATATCTTATTTTATTTTTAATTATTTTGCTGCCTGGGCGCTGTGGCTCACGACTGTAATCCCAGCACTTTGGGAGGCCGAGGCGGGCAGATTATGAGGTCAAGAGATCGAGACCATCCTGGCCATGGTGAAACCCTGTTTCTACTAAAAATGCAAAAAATAGCCAGGCGTGGTGGTGTGCACCTGTGGTCCCAGCTACTCGGGTGGGTGAGGTGGAAGAATCACTTGAACCCTGGAGACGGAGGTTGCAGTGAGCCGAGATCACGCCACTGCACTCCAGCCTGGGTGACAGAGCAAGACTCCATCTCAAACAAAAACAAACACAGAACAAAACGTTATTTTGCTACCTTGAACTTCATCTATGTAGAACGCAGTCTCGTCTTGTGCCATCGACTTTGGAGCCAGACCACCTGGCTTTGAATCCCAATTCTGCTACTCATGATCTGGGTGACCTTGGGTGAGTTACTTAACCTGTCTGTCCCTCCTTGAGTGAATTATTAGCTTCTCTGTCCCTCCTTGAGCAGTTTCAATTAACCTCCCTGTCCCTCGGTCTTCTCACCCATTTAAAGGGCTGTGGTGATTCTGGGTAGCACCTGTATCATGGGGTTGTTGGGGAACTAAATGAGTTTAAAATGTGACCATTCTTTTCTTTTCTCTTTCTCTCTCTTTCTTTCTTACTTACTTTCTTTCTTTCCCTTTCTCTCTCTTTCTCTCTCCTTTTCTTTCTGTCTCTCTCCTCCCCCTCTCTTTCTTTCTTCCCTTCTATAGGATCTCACTCTGTTGCTCAGGCTGTAGTGCACTGGTACAATTATAGCTCATGGCAGCCTCAAACCCAGGCTCAGTTGATCCTCACACCTCAGCCTCCTGTGTAGCTGGCACTATAGACAGTCACCACCATGGCCAGTAAGTTTTTTATTTTTTGCCAAGATGGGTGCCTCACTATGTTGTCCAGGCTGGTCTTGAACTCCTGGGCTCAAGCGATCCTCCCTTCTCTGCCTCCCAAGGCACTGAGAATACGGGTGTAAGCCACTGTACCCAGGCAATAAGTGACGTTTTCTTAGAACAATTTTCAACACACATTTCCACTATTCCAAGCAAAGTTACTCTTGAACCTAAACGTTTGTATGAAATGTTTCCTGACTGGAAACACTGAATTCCTACATACTTTCCTTCTTCTGCTTTTTTTGAGACAGAGTCTCACTCTGTCGTCCAGGCTGGAGCGTAGTGGCGCGATCTCGGCTCACTGCAACCTCCGCCTCCCGGGTTCAAGCCATTCTCCTGCCTCAGCCTCCGGAGCAGCTGGGACTACGGGTATCTGCCACCATGCTGAGCTAATTTTTGTATTTTTATTAGAGACAAGGTTTCACCATGCTGGCCAGAATGGTCTGTCTTGATCTCCTGACTTCAAGTAATCCACCCACCTCGGCCTCCCAAAGTGCTGGGATTACAGGCGTGAGCCACTGTGCCTGGCCTTTTTTTTTTTGATGAAGTTTTGCTCTTGTCACCCAGGCTGAAGTACAGTGGCACGATCTCGGCTCACTGTAACCTCCGCCTCCCAGGTTCAAGCAATTCTGAGTAGCTGGGATTACAGGTGAGCACACCCACACCCGGCTAATTTTGTAATTTTAGTAGAGACGGGGTTTTACCATATTGGCCATGCTGGTCTCGAACTCCTGACTTCAAATGATCCACCCCCGCCTCAGCCTCCCAAAGTGCTGGGATTACAGGCGTGAGCCCCTGCGCCTGGGCCATAGGTACTTTCCTTCTTTTAATCTTTTTTTCTCTTCTCTGCAGTCCTTGCTGAAGTTTCCTGGTGTGGGTGAACACCAGGTGGGACAGACCCCCAACCATGGCTGCTGCGAAGGCCTCCCTGGGGACTGGAATCTGTCTGCAAATGCAAGGCTGTGGACTGGAGGAGGGAAGAGTCTGACTTTGAGAGGCTGAGGTCTGGGCTGGGAGCGGGGACAGAGACGGTGGGGTAGGAGGTACAGGGGAGGTCGAGGGGGTGTCTCCGGGGGTGGGGGTGGAGGGACACCGAGGCCAGCTGTGCTTCTGCTGACACCTAGTGGAAAGATGAAACTATTGTTCTTTTTTTTTTTGAGATGGAATCTCACTCTGTTGCCCAGGCTGGAGTACAGTGGCGTGATGTCCGCTCACCGCAACCTCCCGGGTGTAAGGTTAGCCGAGAGAAAGAAGAAAAGACCCAAAGTCAGGCAGGTATGTTTTATTAACCCGTGGGCTGCCCCAGAACAGTCATAGGAGGCAGCCCTGAGCTTACAAAACGAGGGGTTTACATGGGGGGAGAGTTTCGGGACTGAAATAACTTATCAGTTTGTCACAGGCACAGAGCTAGTTTGTTACCTTGTGACAGACTTATGTCATTCCGTGACTTTTGTGGTGGCAGTTTAAAAAGAAAACCCAGGATTCTTACAAGTACGTGTCAAACGGGAATTATAAGTGTGGATAACAATCACTGGTTTTCCCTGTCCTCCCCCAGGCTGTGCGGATGGCTGTAGTCAGGCTTTGCTTGATCGTAGCGTCTGGTGGCCCTGCTGTGGCACCTAGGTAGGGTTCAGGAATGCAGCTGCAGGGCAGTCAGAGTGGGGGAAGGGGTCAGTCAAAGAGCGGGGCGGTTCTGAGGCAGCTTGTCTCTAACACTGGGTTCAAGTGATTCTCCTGCCCCAGCCTCCCAAGTGGTTGGGATTACAGGCGTGTGCCACCATGCCTGGCTGATTTTTGTATTTTTAGTAGAGATGGGGTTTCACCATGTTGGCCAGGCTGGCCTTGAACTCCTGACCTTGTGATCTGCCTACCTTGGCCTCCCAAAGTGCTGTGATGACAGGTGTCAGCCACCGCTCTGGGCCACTATTGTCTTTTTAAGCAAGTCACTTCTGTGAAGTTGTAGCCACCCCTGAAACATCTACCTGACTTCAGGCAGGCAAACGTGCACTCAGGGTGGTGGAACAACTCGCTGGGAGTCACGCAGCATGTTGGCCGCCCTGAGAGGGCTTGAAGGACCCAAGTAACCAGTTTAGTTTATTTATTTTATTTTGAGACAGAGTCTCACACAGTGGCCCAGGCTGGAGTGCAGTGGCAAAATTTCAGCTCACCGCGACCTCCACCTCCCAGGTCCTAGCGATTCTCCTGACTCAGCCTCCCAAGTAGTTGGAAATACAGGTACCCATCACCACGCTCGGCTATTATGTGTATTTTTGGTAGAGAGGTTTCACCATGTTGGTCAGGCAGGTTTCAAATTCCTCACTTTAAGAGATCTGCCCGTCTTGGCCTCCCAAAGTGCTGGGATTACAGGCATGAGCCATCATGCCCGACCCCAAGAAACCACTTTAAAGGAGTGTTTCATTTGGTTTGGTTGGCTGGTTTTTGGCAGGTTAATGAGTTCTCAGGCCTTGATGGGGTTTCTTGGGGAGGTGATATGTTCTCCCAGGTTTGCCTCCTCCACTAGGAAGGCCACCTGTATTACTTCACTTCCATCACCAACCCCTAGGCCTTTTCTCTCCTCTGGCTGGCTATGCATTTGTTCATAATTTTTGTTTGTTTGTTTGTTTTGGAGACAGAGTTTCATTCTTGTTGCCTAGGCTGGAATGCAATGGCTTGATCTCAGCTCACAGCAACCTCCTTGTCCTGGGTTCAAGCGATTGTCCAGCTTCAGCGTCCTGAGTACCCTGGGATTGCAGGCATGCGCCACCACACCCAGCTAATTTTGTATTTTTAGTAGACTTCAGGTGATCCACCTTCTTTGGCCTCCCAAAGTGCTGGGATTATAGGCATGAGCCACCGCGCACAGCGTGTTCATAATTTCAACAAATGTAAGCCAGGTGCAATGGCTCATGCCTGTAATCCCAGCACTTTGGGAGGCCAAGGCGGGTGGATCACTTGAGGTCAGGAGTTCGAGACCAGCCTAGCCAACATGGTGAAACCCCATCTCTACTAAAAATGCAAAATTAGCCGGGCGTGGTGCCTCATGCCTATAATCGCAGCTACTCAGGAGGCTGAGGCAGGAGAATCACTTGAACCCAGGAGGTGGAGGTTGCGGTGAGCCTAGATTGCACCATCATACTCCAGCCCAGGCGACAAGAGCAAAACTCCATCTCAAACAAACAAACAAACAAAGTTTCCTGAGACCTAGTGACACCATAGGAAACAAAATAGACTAAAACAAATAACAAAAACTACTGCTAGTGAAGCTCATAGCCTGGCTAGTGAAATGGAGGATACATTAGTAAACAGATGTACAAAATGTGATTATTTCAGAGACTAAAAAGCCATTGGGAGGATATGTTTATTTTTATTTATATTTATTTATTTATTATTTTTTAAAGACAGGGTTTCACCACGTTGGCCAGGCTGGTCTCGAACTCCTGGCCTCAGGTGATCCTCCTGCCTCGGCCTCCCAAAGTGCTGGGATTACAGGCCTGAGCCACAGCACCCAGCCTATTTTTATTTTTTTAAGGCAGAGTATTGTTCTGTCACCCAGGCTGGAGTGCCGTGGCATGATCTTGGCTCACTACAACCTCCCCCTCCCAGGTTCAAGCAATTCCCCTGCCTCAGCCTCCCAAGTAACTGGGATCACAGGCACCCACTACCACGTCTAGCTAATTTTGTATTTTTTGTAGACAGGGTTTCACCGTGTTGGCCAGGCTGGTCTTGAACTCTTGACCTCAAGCTATCCGCCCCCCTCAGCCTCCTAAAGTACTGAGACTGCAGGCATGAGCCACTGCACCAGCCTGGAAGGTCATGTTTAAATGACAGGTACCAAGTTTGTGGGTTCCAAGGTCAGGTAGGACAGGCTACCACTTAGCCAGGCTCAGGCAGGAAGGACCCTCCAAAGAGGTGACTTTGGAACCAAGACTTGAAAGAAGAGAGGAAGTGAGCTTTGGAAATACCTGGGTCCGCCAGAAGGCACAGCCTGTGCAAAGGCCCAGGGGCAGGACGGCAACTGGCATGTTGGAGGAACAGCGAGGAGGAGCAGAGTGAGCTAGGGAAAGAAAGGGAAGAAAGGAGGCCAGGGAGGGGACGGGGCAGGTTGTGACAGGTCTGGTAAGACATGGGGAGGATTTGAGCTTTGACCCTGAGAAAGGTGGGAGCCATGGAGGGTTGTGGGCAGAGAAGGGAAGGGATGAGATGTGACTCAGGTGCTCAAAAGCATCCTCTGGTGGCTGCTGCTGGGTGAACAGACTGTGGGGATTGACGGCGGGAGCTGGGGTCCAGGTGGGGTGACTGTGTTGGCTCAGGTGAGTGATGCTGGGGGCTGGACCAAGGAGCCGCTGAGCGCGAATGCTGTCGTCACAGACTAGGTGCATTTTTTTTTTTTGAGGAGGGTTCTCGCTCTGTCACCCAGGCTGGAGTGCAATGGCACGATCTCAGCTTACCGCAACCTCTGCTTCCTGGGTTCAAGCAATTCTCCTGCCTCAGCCCACCTGAGTAGCTGGGATAACAGGCACACACCACCATGCTGGACTAAATTTTGTATTTTTGTAGAGATGGAGTTTCTCCACGTTGGCCAGGCTGCTCTTGGACGCCTGACCTCAGATGCTCGCCCGCGTCTGCCTGCCGGGAGTAAGTGCTGGGATTACAGGTGTCAGCTACTGCACCCGGCCAATTAGGACTTTTTGAGCAAGAAAGGGGGCACTGAGGGGACAGGGGCATAAACTGGGAATGTCCTAGCCAAAGCCAGGTATATGGTCACCTTAGCTCCAAAGAGGCTGGGCTTGGTGGCTCATGCCTGTAAACCCAGCACTTTGGGAGGCCAGGGCCGGAGGATCACTTCAGGTCGTGAGTTTGAGACCGGCCTGGCCAACATGGTGAAACCCATCTCTACTAAAAATACAAAATTTAGCCAGGCCTGGTGGCGCACCGGTAATCCCAGCTGCTCGGGAGGTTGAGACACCAAAACCGATTGAACACGGGAGGTGGACGTTGGAGTGAGCTGAGATTGCACCATTGCACTCCGGCCTGGGGAAGGGCGGGAGACTGTCTCCAGACAAAACAAAAAGATAATTGGAGAAGAGAAAGTGGAGCTGGAGAATGAGGACATCTCATTATATTCAATGGGTTTTGCTCCAACCAGAAACAGACATCTAAATGGGCAACATAACGATAAAATTGTAGCAAGAGGGATTTCCTGGCATTGGAAATTCAACAATAGGGGATTGTTAATTAGTTGGAATTCATCAATGGCTAATCCCTCTCTTGGGTCCTAGCTCCCCACCTCCAAACGGTAAATTAGAACCCTAACCCCTGGTATCTAAAGAACATGACCCTATTTGGAGATAGGGTCTTCACAAAGGCAGTGAAGTTAAAATGAGGTCATTAGGGTGGGCTGTCGGCTAGCAGTACGGATATCCTCATAAAAAGGGAACATGGGCTGGGCGCGGCGGCTCATGCCTGTAATCGTAGCACTTTGGGAGGCCGAGGTGGGTGGATCACCTGAGGTCAGGAGTTCAAGACCAGCCTAGCCATCATGGTGAAACCACATCTTAAAAAAAAAAAAAAAAAGGGAACATGGGCTCTGAGCAGCGGCTCACTTCTGTCATCCCAGCATTTTGGGAGTCCAAGGCGGGTGGATCACCTGGGGTTAGGAGTTTGAGGTCAGCCTGGCCAACATGGTGAAACCCTGTCTCTATAAAAAATTAGCAGGGTGTGGTGGTGGGGGCCTGTAATCCCAGCTACTCGGGAGGCTGAGGCAGGAGAATTGCTTGAATCCAGGAGGCGGAGGTTGTAGTGAGCCCAGATTGCCCCATTGCACTCCAGCCTGAGCGACAAGAGAGAGACTCCGTCTCAAAAAATCAAAAATAAAAACAAAAGAAAACAAAATCAGAAAAGTACCATTATGATAGTGAGGTTTTTTTTGTTGTCCTTTTCTGAGACGGAGTCTTGCTCTGTTGCCCAGGCTGGAGTGCAATGGTATGATCTCGGCTCAACACAGTCTCTGCCTCCCAGGTTCAAGCAATTCTTCTGTCTCAGCCTCCCAGGTAGCTGGGATTACAGGTGTCCGCCACCAAGCCTGGCTAATTTTTTGTAGTTTTAGTAGAGATGAATTTTTACCATGTTGGCCAGGCTGG
>CAUYQU010078891.1:0-61544 GCA_963574635.1 Cheracebus regulus
CAAGCAATGGGGAAAGGATTCCCTGTTTAATAAATGGTGTTGGGAAAACTGGCTAGCCATGTGCAGAAAGCAGAAACTGGACCCCTTCCTGACACCTTACACTAAAATTAACTCCAGATGGATTAAAGACTTAAACATAAGCCTAACACCATAAAAACACTAGAAGAAAATGTAGGCGAAACCATCCGGGACACAGGCATAGGCAAAGACTTCATGGCTAAAACACCAAAAGCAATGGCAATAAGAGCCAAGATAGACAAATGGGATCTAAATAAAATTCAGAGCTTCTGTACAGCAAAAGAAATCATCATTACAGTGAATTGGCAACCAACAGAATGGGAAGAAATTTTTGCAATCTACCCATCTGACAAAGGGTTCATATCCAGAATCTACAAACAACTAAATCAAATATACAAGAAAAAAACAAACAACCCCATTGAAAAGTGGGCAAAGGATATGAAAAGACATTTTTCAAAAGACTGCATATATGAGGCCAACAAACTTAGGAAAAAAATGCTCATCATCACTGGTCATTAGAGAAATGCAAATCAAAGCCACATTGAGATACCACCTCATGCCAGTTAGAATGGTGATCATTAAAAAATCTGAAGACTGCTGGAGAGGATGTGGAGAAATAGGAACACTCTTACACAGTTGGTGGAAGTGTAAATTAGTTCAACAGTTGTGGAAAACAGTGTGGCAATTTCTCAAGGATCTAGAAATAGAAATTCCATTTGACCCAGCAATCCCATTACTGGGTATATACCCAAAGAACTATAAATCGTTTTACTATAAAGACACATGCACACTTAGGTTCACTGAAGCCCTGTGTACAATAGCAAAGACCTAGAACCAACCCAAATGACCATCAACGATAGACTGGACAAAGAAAATGTGGTATAAATACACCATGGAATACTACGCACCCATAAAAAACGATGAGTTTGTGTCCTTTGTAGGGACTTGGATTAATCTGGAAACCATCATTCTCAGCAAACTGACACAAGAACAGAAAGCCAAACACTGCATGTTCTCACTCATAGGTGGGTATTGAAAAATGAGAACACATGGACTCAGGGAGGGGAGCATCACATACTGGGGGCAGTTGGGGGGGTAGGGGAGAGACAGCGGGGGATGGGGAGTGTAGGGAGGGTGGGGAGTGTGGGGAGGGTTGGGAGGGATATCATGGGGAGAAATGCTAGATATAGTATGCACCTAAAGTAAAATAAAATTTTAAAAATGGTTTCAGAACTGACAAAAAAAAGTTTATAATGCTGAACACTGTAATACCTTGATGTTTTTGTTCTATTTAGTCTTATCAAAGAACATACAAATATATTAGATGGTCTCAATAAATCCATTTTTATTAATGAAATAAAATTCTTTATATAGATTTTTTCATAACTCTACTACTTATTTGCAAATAGACTTATCACTTAATACTTAAGATATTTTGAAGGCATGGAAAACTATAAATGAAGTTAATTCATTTTAGTGACAGAAAGAGCAATACAATTTTTTTTTAACATAGAGTATGTTGGTTCTGATATAAATGTTTGAAAAATCAAGTGCCATTGCTGTGCCTTTCCCCATCCATGATAACCACGTAGGGGTCACTGGTTATAACAGGCAAAGTTCTCAGATTATGTCACTCATGTGAAAATCTTTCAGCAGCTTAGCATTGCTTTTTAGAAAAGAGACTAGATTTCTTTTATATAAATACTCTGTCATATAGCCAAGTTACTATAAATATCCTATCTATAAGAAGATGGATAGGTTTTTTACTTCTTTCATTTTAATTCCTTTATTTTTCTTCTACTGTTCTTATCAATATTTCATATAAAACTATTAGTAAAAGTGTAACTAATTAGTTCCCATCATAAAGATTTGAGTCTCCATATGAGGTATATTAGCTATTTAAACTCAAGGGGTATAGAAAGATAGTTAAATATTCTATTTAAGTGTCCTAAAGTTGCTACTGCTGAACACTAGAGAAATAGCGTGAGAGAAACAAACAGTGAGGGAGAAAATATCATTTAATTAGAGGAGCTAAGTTCACCAAAGTACGCCAACAGAGATGGAGATTTTTATTTATAAAACTAAACTATTGTAAAATCATTATTGTATTCAAGTGTATTTTAAGCTTCCAATTTAGTGAGATGAGTCTGGCCAACGTGGTTAAACCCTATCTCTATTAAAAATACGAAAACTAGCCAGGCATGATCTCAGAAGCATATAATTCCAGCCATTATGAAGTCTGAGGCAGGAGAATCACCTGAACCGAGGAGTTGAAGGTTGCAGTGAGCCGAGACTGCACCACCACTGCACTCCAGCCTCGGTGACAGAGTGAGACTCGTAAATAAATAAATAAGTAAATAAAGTTCCAATTTAGTATAAATTCCATGCCATGCTGACATAAATTATAATAGACTGCTCAAAGTGAATAGATGATCCAGCCCATAGAAAGCTATCCCAGGGTTTCACTTAAATAGAGATTTAATAAGAATGATGCTTTAAAAAAAATTCTAAATTGTTATATTTCCCCAATATTATAAGCCAAATTTAAATTCATTTTCTCTTTGGACTTATGCAAAATATTCTTAAATACTAAGACACAGATTGTCATTTCTATTAAAAATAATGAGAGTAAATATTTATTGAGAGCCTAATACTTCCAACACATCTCATTTATTTCTCAAAGCAATTCTACAGGACAGGGACTATCGTTTTACTATAATATTTAAAAGAGGTAGTTACTGAGACTTAGCAGTAAAAGACAGAAGAGGTATCCAGATTCAGAACCATTCAAATGTTCTTAATCACTACCTGAAGCTGACCTTCTGAATGAGGACAGTGAAAAACCCAGGAACTATTAAGCAGCCAAGCCTGGTGGGGAGGGGGGCGGGGAATTTCAAACTGCTATTCAAACAAATTTTTACCCCCACTTCACAAACCATATTTTACTTGTTTTTATGTAATAAGTGATCCAACTCTTGCATATCCTACTACCATCTGCCTGTTCATTTCAGAGAGCACATATTTTTTTCAGAAATACCATGTCGCTCATTACTACATATATCACAAAGTGCTTATCATCTTCATCTAGTCATTAGTAACTGTAAAATAATAACATTACTAAAGATTATTTCATCAAACAACTCTCCAGCAGATCACAGTATTTGATTATCTCCAAACACTTCTCAGTATTTTTATTCATCTTTTCACTTAACTGTATAAGAAAACAAGATAGCAAATATTTTCTATTTAACAAATTTGAATTTCCTTTTCTGTTCACAGAACAAAGACTTCATTCTAAACTAGTTCTAAACATAATTGTTGATGCTATACCAGTAAAGAAAGGAGTATCGACAGAAGCTGTGAGTCTTACCTGAAAGATGTCCACAGCATTAATGTGAAAAGGTTAAATTGTCTGGACTGTATGCTAATTGCTCTATAATCCTGCTTGTCTTCCAGAAATGATCTAAATGTTAGAGTGTTTTGGATTTAAATTTTACAATTTTCATGTACATCAAACATAAGGTCCCACCTTCCTACTGTAATAAACCAGTGAGATTCTCGTGCCATTTTCAATTTGTCCTCAATGTTTTCTGAGAGTATGCTCCAAGAGTCCTTTTTAGTGGGTTAGGCACAAAGTAGAATCGAATTCTCTTTAAAAGTCAGGAAGATAAACATCAGTCTATTATTTTACAGTTAGATAATGCATTCAGAATTAAGAAGCAGGACTTAATTGCATGAATTGTGGTGTGGTTTGTCACTGACTGAGTTGAGATATGTCTAAGATGCATGATAGAGAAGTCAGTTGTTAGAAAATAAAGAATGTGGACTTTGGTGATGGTATTCGGGATGGTATTGCGTAGTCAAGAGAGCTGACAATGAGTGAGATAATTCTCTGTATTACCTTTGAATCCTTGTACAAGTTTTAATTTCTCTAAGCCTAGGCTTCCTATCTGTAAATCTGGGATCATATTTATTATGATTAAGTGAAACAATGTTGGAAAACTCTTATTGTAGAAGCTGACCATAGAAAGTACTTAAAATACACCATGTTTTAATATTATTTCCAAAAGTCAAATAGCCAAATAAATTCTCCCAGATATTGTGTGACCAAATGAAATATAATATTAATTGATATATAGATTATGACTATAAAACTTTTGTCAGAGTAAGATGAACTCTTACCCAGGTTAGGTTTACAAGAGAAATTATAATATAAAAATATTTTGTAATATTGCAAATATATAGAAGTTAATACTATAATGATCATAAATAATACAGTAAACATCAAAAAGCTTTAGGAAATTTTTAATTTTTGCCATTTTTTTAGCTACATTTTAAGTTTAAAGCTCGAAAACAAGCTGAAGTCCCTAGTGTACCCTTCTTCAATCCCTCAAGTAAGTTGACATTAATGCTACCCTCAGTTTCACTAAACTAAAGACAGGATTTTTCTTGACTCTGTGCCCGGATCTCCCTTTTCTTCCAGCATTTACTTATAAAAACCCTGTTATTATCAATTTTTTTCTCTGCTCCTTTGAGATATACATAAAACATTTTTTAAAAGCCTCTTGCCATTGCCAGTTATATAACCTGAAACGTTCTTCTCAAGGTGTCAGGTTCACGACTGTGCCAACTGTCACGTTTGGGGTCAGATTCCAGCCCATGCTGAGGTCTGAAGGGAGTGGGTGGATGAGCAGAAAGAAAATTCAGTGGAAGAGGGTGGGGCGTAGGCAGGTGAAGGATGATTTTATTCCACAGTAGTTCTTATCAAGAGCTTTCTCACACTGTCCACCCTGTCTCTGCTGCTTAGTCCAGTGGCTCCCACATACCACTGCATGGCTGGCTCTCCCCTGCCTTCAGAGTCATCAGTTTAACCCTTTCTCTTTGGATACAAGCAGGTCGAGCTGTGTCCTGACTCCCCTGTCTGTCTGCAAAGACAGATAGCTCTGCTCTGACTCAGACTCTCTCTTTCTCTCTCTCTCTCTGTCTCTCTGGGAGCCAGCATACCTGCACAGTGTCAAAAGGGCAATTGTACCTTTTACAGACCATCGTGGCATAGAGCCAAGTGATGGCCTTCCCATGTTATGGCTACATGGCTGTGATAACAAGTGGAGTCATACACCTGCTAAACGCGCCGAGTCATGCAGGATGTAAACATCCTAACTTGGCCTCTCCTTGATCAAAGCACAGCCATGCTCCTTACACAAGGATCTCAAAGAAGGACAAGCACCCCTATATCCCAGTGTTACTGGTGAAAGTGACCCCCCAAGTCACACAGCACTAAAGTATGTTACCGACGGCAAATAGGTAAGGATCTACGGCAACCTTAATTCTTGCCTTAGCAAAAGAAAGAATAACACTGAGAGGCATAAGGCAGAAGGTGCGACTAAGGTAAGTTTTAGAGCAGCAGTGAACGCTTATTTAAAAAGCACTAAGGCAGGAACAAAGAAAAAAGAGAAAACATACCTGGAAGAGGGCCAAGTAGGCAACTTGAAAGATAGTGTGTGGACTGACCTTTTGAGTTGAGGTTTTATATGCTGGCATACTTCCGGGGTCTTGAATTCCTTCTCCCCTGATTTTCCTTGGGGTGGGCTGTTGGCATGTGCAGAGACCTGTTAGCGCTTGGGAGGTGAGCACGCAGACTATCTTTACTGGAGTTATATGCATGCTCACTTGAGGCGTTCTTTACTAACCAGCCGAATATCCCTCGGAGGTCATACACCAGTTAAACGCTGCCATTTTGCCTCTTAGTGAGCATGTGTGAGCCCACTTACCCAGCTACCGATATATTACTGGGAAGCTGCTAATGACTGGCTTCAGGTGTTCCTCTTTATTGGAAGACTGCCTTTCCTAGCGCCGGCTGCAACCACTTATTATTTTAGAGAAACAGCAACTGCCTGACCATCTCCTGATAGTCACCTCACATTCCTGGTGTGTGGAGGTTGGTGGAAGGAGTTCTTTCCTGCTCTGCTCATGTTTGACCAGCTATCTACTGTAAAACCAGTTTTTGTGCAAGATAGGAACCCAACTTTCATGGATATTTTGCTCCAAGTTGAAAAACTACCACCTGTCATAAAGATGAAGTCAATTAGCAAATCCAGGTGGCTTAATGTCCTCGTAGCCCCGGCCCTTAAATTCCTAACAATATCAAGTTAGGAATTTCTACTAGCTCGCCCCAGCCCTTAAATTCCTAACAACCCCAGCCCTTAAATTCCTAACAATATCTGCTTCAATGGAGTTCAGTTCAGACTTACAGGCTTTATCAAAGTTAACTGCAGGCTTAGTTTCAGCCTTTATGTCCTGTGTCAGTAGTCTCAGAGTTTTCCTTATTGATATTTTTCGTGTGCCAATTTTGCTTTGGCATGCATTATCTTCCACTGTTAATTCCATTGAGAAAATCTTGCAGTATATGCAGAAAATCCAGAAGCAAAAGGCCATACCATAAATACTTACAAACAGAATAAGCAAACACACACAAAAAACAAGTGAATTATTAGTTTCTCAAAAACATCTATCTTTTGAAGCAAATTTTCAGTTATTATTTCTACCACATTTAGAATTCTATAAGATTTTTTCCAACATACAACTTTTTGTATGCCTAGCACCTACTATAATTAAGAACATATTCAAAGGTTTGCCACCATATATGTTTTAGTCACCAGGTTGTTTTTTTGAATTCTTAAACAGTTTTAAGGTAGAACAAAGAAAGACCTAAACTCCAAATGATAGGCTCTGACATTTGTCTTTGGAAATTCTGGAAGCCAAAAAACCAAATCATGTTTTGCCAAGTTGTCCTGCTGAATCTTACTTACTACCTAGTGTACCTTCCCCTACAAATTAGCTTTTCAAAAAGACTGCATGATGGATAAATCATTCGTTCAGCTTCCTTAAATGGCTCACTAGGATCCCTTCATTTACAATGAGAACAGCTCAGGGAGCTAATTACCAAACTAAACGAGAAACAGCAGGAAACAGTAATCATTACTCACACCTTTAACACAACTGATAAAGGAAGAATACGTTCAGAAAAGACAGTTTTTGCTCTCCCTCATTTGATCTTAAGATAGGTAAAATTACTGACACAAACTCTTGGTGAATAAATGTCCTCTCAAAGACAAGCTAATTTCCATTAAAATTTTATGGAAAGTAAATAAAAGAAACTGAAAAGAGGTGATTAGAGAAAGTGTTGACAAATTAAGCAGAAAAAGTCAGTACTTCTCCTTTTTCAGTTGTAGTCTTGGCTATTGTGATGTTTAATACTGTCAACTTGATTGGATTGAAGAATACAAAATATTGATCCTGGGTGTGTCTGTGAGAGTGTTGCCAAAGGTGATTAACATTTGAGTCAGTGGGCTAAGGAAGACACACCTGCTCTTAATCTGGTAGGCACAATCTAATCAGCTGCTATGGAATATAAAGCAGGCAGAAAAATGTGATAAGGTGAGACTGGGCTAGCCTCCCAGCCTACATCCCATTCTGGATGCTTCTTGCCCTCGAACATTGGACTCCATATTCTTAAGGTTTGAGACTCAGACTGGTTCTCCTTGCTCCTCAAGCTTGCAGACAGCCTATTGTGGGACCTTGTGACCATGTAAGTTAATACTTAATGAATTTTCATATATATACATATTCGGCATTTATATAAATATATATATATATTTTTATATAAATTTAAATATATATATATTGTTTAATGATGGAAAGGTTACATATTCTGCTTGTTATTATGGCATAATAACTAGATTTATTTCCATTATATTTATTATTGGCCATTTACTAGACTCCACTATTTTTTTTAATCCTACAGTTTTATGATTAGTCATAAGGAAACAATAAGATTTATTTTCTTTAACTGTAAAATGCAAACTATGACTCATTAATGACTGATGTAAAAGAAAGAAAAACTCATAATTTTTATTAATGGATGGAGATCTCTATCAGACAGGTAAACAAGAAGTAATAAGCAAATTTTAAAATTCTGTTAACGTCTTTCTTTGTTACACATTCAAGAGCTCTTTAAGTTGAATACAAAGCCATCTTAGGAGACATTTTCAAATCCTGACTATATATCATATCTGTTATATACCATGTAGATATCATATATAATGCCATTTTATTCTATCAAAGAATAATTAATTGGCAATTTTCTTGAACCCATGTTGACTGTACTAATTGCCTCTATTTTAGTAGGTGCTCACATTCACTAGTTTAAAAGTCCAATTTGAATCATGCCCAGGAATGCACACTTTTAATAGTGCACCTAATTCTGAAAAACAGTTGTTACAATGTTGAGAGATACAGTCAATTAATAAAATGTGCTATGAAATTAAATAATTTGAGTATAATTGTGTAATGTAATTATATGATGTGATATGCATTATCAATATGTACTAATACATATATCAATATATGTACAATATGAATTATAATTTTATACTATAATCTAAATATACTATGTATTACTATATACTATTATACTATCATATAAATATCAATATATGTACAACATGAAATATAATTTTATATTACAATACAATTAATATGTTCTTTATAATTCCCTAAATGTGAATGTATATATGGAAACACGGTTGTTAGTGTGGATTCAGTTCACAAATTACCTCTTCTTCTCTGAAAATTTCACCCAAATCTTTAAGAATTGGTCACACATGAAAAGTGTGATTCCAGCCCCCTGGTATGGGCACTGGTAGTCAGACAGGGACAAGTACACACACCAAGCTGGGATTATCAGCTGTTCTCTCCCTGGAGTATGAAATATGGACTGAAAGACAACCAGTGAGTCTGTGTACATGAGTAGAACTTTGTACAATTCCTTGCACAGTGGAGTGGCCAATTTCTATGGTGTCACAGAAAAATAGATAAAACCAATAAATCCTATTTCCTAAAATAAAAAATAATGCAGAAGTACACTGTGAGGCTGAAGCAGCAAATATGCAACCGTTTATGCCACCCCTAAATTCTTCTGGTTCTCAATTCCAGTTCCTAATGTTTATCTGCAATTCAGATAGGTGCAACTTTTCTATATTGTTTATAAAATTATTCTTGCAATATCTTAGATTGGATTCCTCTAAATATATCTATAAAAGCCTATTTGCAAACAGTCCTACTCCAGTATCTTAGCCAGTTCAACATGTGTTCTATATGATTTTATTCAGAAATATGTTATTATAATACTTTAAACAGATATTAGTTGTTTTTAATTTTAATCATTATTAATAGTAGCATTATTTAAATAAGTCGATAGGTTTGGCTGATATTCACTTTAAATTTCTAATCTATGTAAATACAGTTCCAAGGTGACAACACTTCTCTGTCAATACAGAGTCATCACTGAAGTATGCTTAAATATGAGTAACTAGTAATAATTATTTGATACTGCTGCCTCTGCTAGCCATCTGGTGTATTAACCAATTGTGCCATGGCCTTTGTTGGAAGCTGTAAGACACAAGAAGTTGGTAGTTTACTGACTATCAGGATCAATGGGAAATGTTAAAATGTATTTTATGTTCATATAAAATATGAAACGAAGCAAGTTAAACTTCCACTTTATTTACTTTATTTGGGGGCAATGTTTTAAATATTTATGATAAATTATATTGGCTGAAACTAGCTAAAAAAATAAAAAAATAAAACTTTATGCTTAATGGAAAGTAAACAATGAATTTTCCTTTTTCACTATTTAGAATTTTTCATTTAGAGTTAATGCCTGTAGTTCCAAATTAGTTTTTCTCATTTTCAATTAGAGGTTTGCTTATGCACTTGTAAAAAATGAAGAAATAGTTATGAAAGTTTTTACTACTGGTAGAAATTTTGCAGATAATTAAGTTACACAATTGTCTTTTTAGTGTTGTATTAGTCTGAGTACTCCAAGAAAGCTAACGGATTAGTTTCAGTCCAACTGTGAGTTTGAATGCACGGGAAGAGCCACATCCCTATTTGAAGAGAGTCAGTCAGAGAGAAATAATTCTTTCTGGCTTAGCTTTTGATTCTATTCTGGCCTCCAAAAGATCATTCAAAAGACTGAATGGGGCTTATCCACACTGGAGAGGGCAATCTGCTTTCTCACTTTACTGATTTAAATGTTGATCTTACCCAGAAACATATTCACAGGCACACGCAAAAATAATGCTTAATCAAATACCTGGGCATCTCATGGCCCTGTCAAGTTAATGCAAAAATTAACTATCACAAGCTTAGAAGCTTCAAATAGAAATTGTTAATTCCAATATGATTACATATGTTTAAGCAAATTCCTAAAAGTGAAAATAGAGCCTTTAAAAATGCATTCTGTTAAAGATGAAAACATCTGACATTATTACAAATTAGCACATAAAATATAAAATTATTTGATTTGTGTTGATAACAAGTATTATTTTGATAAAGTATATTCTTATGCCAAAAACAATGCTGTAACTAAATTTATAAACCTGTGCATAAGAGATCATAAGAAATGTATTTGGACTTGGTCATGATAACATATATAATTTATAATTACGTAAGAAATTTGCCATTCTATGAAATGAGATAGAAACTTTATTAATCAAATGTACAAAATGTTAAATATATAGAGTAAGTGACCTACAAAAATGTTTGTGATGAAATTAATGGCAAATGTAAAGAATTAGTCAGTATCATAAAGTAATCTGACAGAACAAAACAGATGCCCCTTTATCAACTAAGATGAACTCCAGCTTAAGGAGACAAAGTTACCTACAGGTCAAAGGTTCAGGGCCCAGCGGGCATAGTGAATTTCTAGATACGTATGGTTCTAAATTTCTAACAATAGAAGTTATCAAACACCTCCTAACACTGATTTACAACCCAGACCACTACAACTTTGATTGGACCAAGGACCAGCCTTACAATAATTATTTTCTGATAAGCTATTGCAGACTGTAAGGCAATATGAGCTAGCTGATAGAAGCTGTGCACAAATTGTCTCATGTCATATAGTTTACCTTTTGACATAAATGGTCAAATTCTATTTCATTCAATGCTAAAACTCATCCCAAAGAGAACATGGGTTGCATATTACATATGTTTACCATTGCATATGTGCTTTACTACCCTCATGAATATTTATAGCTTTTCTCCCAAACCTACTGAATACATATGATTGTTGTGTAATAAGAACTCTTTGAGACACAAAACCCAACCTGTTCTTCCCCTCTTAGAAAACAGAGTATCTGGTCCATGCTGGAGATTTCCTCTTCCTGGCTTTCAAACTAATATATTATTAGATAGTATTTAATTTTTTTAATTAAATTAAGTTCTCTAAAATTTGGTTGCATTTTGGTCAAAATAAACAGGAAAATTAAAAGAACTCATTAAAAATCTAAATTTAATAAAACTGTAGGATATTGCCTACAATAGAACTCTTCAAAGAAAGTACACATCAAATATGTTACTCAATTATTCAAAATTTCACTGAATTGCAATTTTTGAAAAGTGCATTTAAAGCGCACCTCAAATGTATATAAAAACAAATTAAACAGTGAGAATTAAATGGTGCATAATACTATTTAATTGTTTGTTAATTTATTCAGCTTATGGGAAGAATCTTTTAATAGTGCTTCTATTTTAATTAGATAAGTTTATAGTCAGTACCAAGGCAAAATAAAATTGAAAATGCTGAAGTCTTGCAACATCTAAATATGGAGAATAACTAAAAAGAATAAATTTAGATAACTTATTTGATGTTTAACCTTAAAAAATGTTAACAAAAATATTTTGTGTGAAGTCAAAACTACTACAACTATGTAAATAGAAGTTCAAAATAATTTAAATATACTTTACTATTCATTTTTCATAATTTACTCTGAACCCAGCAGATATGTATCATTTGTAGATTATAAACACTATTATTGACTAAGAGACAATAATATGAGTCAAAGCATTAATGATTTAAAGATTTTTAACCATAAAATGCTATTTTGTCTATAATATGATTTGGCTCTGCATCCCTGCCAAAATCGCGTTTTGCATTGTAATCCCCAGGTGTTGAGGGAGAAACCTGATGGAAGATGATTTGATGATGGGGCGGAAGGGCATTTCCTCTATGCTGTTGCCATGAAAGTGAGTGAGCTCTACAAGATCTGATGGTTTAAAAGTGTGTGGCAGCTCCCCCTTCACTCTCATTTTCTCCTGCTTCCCTCTAAAGAGGTGCCTTCTGCCATGATTGTAAGTTTCCTGAGGCCTCCCTAGCCACGCAGAACTGTGAGTCAACTAAACCTCTTTTTTCTTTTTTTAATATCCAGTTTCAAGCAGTTCTTTATAGCAGTGTGAAAACAGACTACTACAGATACCAGGTGTGGGGCACTGCTATAAAGATACCTGCAAATGTGGAAGCAGCTTTGAAACTGGGTAACTGTCAAAGGCTGGAACAGTTTGGAGGGCTCAGAAGACAGGAAGGTGTGGGAAAGTTTGAAACTTCCTAGAGACTTGTTGAATGATCTTGAACAAAATGCTGATAGTAATATGGACAGTGAAGTCCAGGCTGAAGTGGTCTCAGATGGAGATGAAGAACTTACTGGGAACTAGAGTAAATGTCACACTCTTTCTATGCTTTAGCAGAGACTGGTAGAATTGTCCTGCCCTAGAGATCTCTGGAACTTTGAACTTGAGAGAGATAACTTAGGGTATCTAGCAAAAAAATTTCTAAGCAGCAAAGCATTCAAGACGTTACCCATGCAGGTAGATTTCCTCCTAGTATAATTGTGTTTCTTCCTGTCAGCTGCTGGAGATAGTAATTACTAGCTAAATTTAAAGTTTTATTCAAAACGCTTGCCTTTGACAATGTCTAGATGCTGTCTGCATTCTTTGGCTTATAGCACTTTCTATCTTTTCAAAGTTCATTACTTCAGCCTCTGGCCTCACTGTCATCTTGCATCACTTTGATCCTCCTGCCTCCCTCCCTCTTACTAGAACCTTTGAATCACATTGGGCTTATTTAGATAATTCAGCATAATCTTCTCATCTCAAGATGCTTAGTTTAATCACAACTGCAAAATCATTTTTACTATTTAATTATATAATGACAGGTTCTAGGAATGAAGAAGACATGTTTGTGGGGCTATTATTCAACCCACCACTGCCAGGAATGGTGATCCAAAGCCTTCTTTATACCTTTCTCTTTTACTCTGCAGTCTTCTAAGGATTTGGGACCTGGCCAATCTGAGATAATCTCCCTATCTTAATGTCCTTACCCTCAATCACATCTGTGACATCCCTTTTGCCTTCCAGGGATTAAGACATGAACATCTTTGGAGGCTATTATTCTGCCTACCACAAATGGCTATAGGTCTTCTATAGAAACAGAAAGCATGGTTGTCATGTTGTGAAATGTCTATTTGGTCTATGACTCTGTTTCCTGGCATACAACTCCTAAAACCTTTAGAATCCTCAGAGAGGGCTTTTTCTATGCTAATAAGTTGACAGATGGCTCACAGACTGTGGCTAGCCTAAGGATAGTAGCTGGTCACCAGAAAGATCAAGGCATGATTAGAGGATTGGGATATTTGGTCCCACCCCTTCACATTCTTCTGGTATGGGGAGAGGGGCTGAAGGTTAAGTTGATTACAATAGCCAATGACATTAATCAATTATGCCTATATTATGAAGCCCCCATAAAAACCTAATAAAAACAGGGTTTGAAGAGTTTCCAGATAGTGAACACATATAATTTCCTGGAGGATGGTGCCCAGGAAGGGTATGACAGCTCTGTTCCCCTTCCCCTTGTACTTCACCTAACACATCTTTGTATCTATATCCTTTGTTATATCATTTATAAAAAGTTGGGAAATATAAGTGACACCACCTTAGAAAACATTCATTTTACATTTTATAGATTACTTTGCCAACAGGGACAAGATGATTTGCTTAATAAATAAAGACTGAATTCAACCAGATAAAGGCATAAACAGGTACATTCTTTTACTATCAGTTCTTGCCAGAGGACTCTGTGGCTATAAAAAGAGAAAGCCTTCAGGAAATCAGTCATCATAACTGATACCATCTTGCTATCAATGTGATAAGCACTCAACATCTGTTGCCAACATCTGTTTAAGATAACATCAAAGACCCTTCCTTGCAAGACCTGTGGACTGCCCAGCTCAGACCCAGCCCAAAACAGGAGATCCTTTTTGCCTTCTTCATTCTTTCTGGACTGGTTTGTTAGCCACTTTTTCTATCTCTTTCTCATTGTTACATGTTACTTTGTGAAAAAGTTAATCTATATCATTAATATGTTGATAATTATAGTATTATATTTGCATAATATTGACTGACTTGAGGAGTGGCTTGAGCCTATGGCTTTGACTACTGAGTGAATGGAAAGTACTAGGAAAGTACTAAGGAGAATTTCCTCCTTGGGAACTCCATACAGTTATGGCTTTTATGATTGAGATAATATCAATACAAGTCTGACGTAGAAAGGCACAAACATGTGTGGACCTGGCTATCTCTGACCTTGTGCTGCTCACCTGAGTGAGTGTTTCCCTGAATTCCACAAGCAGCTCTTGAGAATTAATTGAATCCAAAGTGGTTGTCATGGGAACCCCGTCTTAAAGCTGGTTGGTCAGAAGTTCAGGGGGCTTGGACTCATGACCAATTATCTGAACTGGAGACAGCCTTGGAGACCAAGCCATCAACCTGTGTGATCTGACTACCTCCAGGTAGATACTGTCAGAATTTAATGGGAGGTCATCCAGTTGGTGTCTGTTGCATAGTTGACTGCTAGCTTGATGGTGGTAAGAAACACCTCCCCCAACAACTCCACCCTACATCACCACATTTGGTCACAGAAGTATTCTGTATGGACTATTGCTGCTCAATGAAAGACTAAGGGGAAATACTTGGAGTGTGTTTTCTTCTGAACACAGGCATGGTAACTGGAGAAAATAACATATACACTACTAAAACATGCAAGTAATCTCAAAGGGTTTGTATTAGTCTATTTTCACATTCCTGGACATACCCAAGACTGGGAAGAAAAAGAGGTTTAATTGGACTTATGGTTCCACATGGCAGGGGAGACCTCAGAATCATGGTGGGAAGTGAAAGGCACTTCTTACATGGTAGTGGCAAGAGAAAAATAAGAAGGAAGCAAAAGTGGAAACCCTTGCTAAACCCATCCAATCTCATGAGACTTGTTTACTGTCATGAGAATAGCAAGGGAGATTCTGGTCCCCATGATTCAATTACCCCATCCTGGGTCCCTCCCACAACATGTGAGAATTCTGGGAGAAACAATTCAAGTTGAGATCTGGTGAGGATACAACTAAACCATATCATTCTGCCCCTGGCAACCTCCAAATCTCATGTCCTCACATTTCAAAACCAACCAGGCCTTCCCAATAGTCCCCCAAAGTCTTAACTCATTTCAGCATTAGCCCAAAAGTCCACAGTCTAAAGTCTCATCTGAGACAAGGCAAGTCCCTTCTGCCTATGAACCTGTAAAATCAAAAGTAAGCTAGTTACTTTCTAGATACATTGAGGGTACAGGTATTTGGTAAATACAGCTGGTCCATGTTACAGGGCCCATGGAAGTCTGAAATCCAGCAAGACAATCAAACTTTAAAGCTCCAAAATGATCTACTTTGACTCCAGGTCTCACAACCAGGTTATATTAATGCAAGAGGTAGGTTTCCATGGTCTTGGACTGTTCTGCCCTTGTGGCTTTTCAGGGTACAGCCTCCCTCCCAGCTGTGTTCATGGGCTGGCATTGAGTGTCTGTGGCTTTTCCAGATGCACAATGCAAGCTGTTGGTGGATCTACCCTTCTGGAGTCTGCAGGACAGTGGCCCTCTTCTCACAGCTCCACTAGGCAGCACCCCAGTAGGGATTCTGTGTGGGCTCCAACCCCACATTTTCTTTCTGCACTGCTATAGCTGAGGTTCTCCATGAGGGCCCTGCTCCTGCAACAAACTTTTTCCTGGGCATCTAGGCATTTCCACACATCTTCTGAAATCTAGGCAGAGGTTCCCAAACCTCAGTTCTCAACTTTTATACACCCATAGGCTCAACACCACATGGTAGCTGCCAAGGCTTGGGGCTTTCACCCTCTGAGGCCACAGCCTGAGCTCCACGTTGGCCCCTTTCAGCTGTGGCTGTAGCAACTAGGACATAGGGCACCAAGTCCCTAGGCTGCACGCAGCACAGGGACCCTTAGTCCAACCCACAAAACCACTTTTTTCTCCTGGGCCTCTGGGCCTGTGGTGCGAGGGGCTGCTGTGAAGATCTCTGACATGGCCTGGAGACATTTTCTCCTGAAAATGGGTTTTTCTTTTCAATTGCATAGTCAGGCTGCAAATTTTCTAACTTTTATGCTCTGTTTCCCTTTTAAAACTGAATGCCTTTAACAGTACCCAAGTCACATCTTGATTGCTTTGCTGCTTAGAAATTTCTTCCCCCAGATACTCTAAATCATCTCCCTCAAGTTCAGAGTTCCACAAATCTCTAAGGCATGGGTAAAATGCCACCAATCTCTCTGCTAAAACATAACAAGAATGACCTTTTCTCCAGTTCCTAACAAATCTCCATCTAAGACCACTTCAGCCTAGATTTTATTTTTCATATTACTATCAACATTTTGGGCAAAGCCATTCAACAAATCTTGAGGAGGTTCCAAACTTCTCCACATTTCCGTCTTCTTCTGAGCCCTTCAAACTGTTCCAGTCTCTGCCTGTTACCCAATTCCAAAGCTGCCTCCACATTTTCAGGTATCTTCAGCAACGCCCCACTCTACTGGTACTAATTTACTGTATTAGTCCATTTTCATGCTGCTGATAAAGACATACCTGAGACTGGGAAGAAAAAGAGGTTTAATTGGACTTACAGTTCCAATGGCTAAGGAGGCCTCAGAATCATGGCAGAACATGAAAGGTGCTTCTTACACGCAGTGGAAAGAGAAAAATGAACAAGCAACAAAAGCAAAAACCCCGCTAAACCCATCAGATCTCATGTGACTTATTCACTATCATGAGAATAGCACGGGAAGACCAGGTCCCCCTGATTCAATTACCTCTCCCTGGGTCCCTCCCACAACATGTGGGAATTCTGGGAGATATAATTCAAAATGAGATTTGGTGTGGACACAGCCAAACTATATCAGTGTTGAAGTATCCAATATAAGACCCAAAAAAATAAATAAATAAGAAATGTTATAAAGTTATAAAGAGATGCCAGGTTAAAGAATTTGCATCATCGTCATCTTCTCTCCCCTTCACTCCCTACCTGCTTAAGGAATGGGGAGACACTAAAGAAGGTAATAAAGAGAAATGATTCTGTTAGGTCTACAATTAGACTACAGATTAGATTATCCTGCTAGCACAATCATGGGACACACTCACAATGCATTTTCAACAGAATGCAATTTCTATGATGGAAGGCAATTTTGTTTTTGTTTTTAGCTGCTATATCCCAGCAGATAGAGTAGTGCTTGACACATAGTTGATTTTTAATAAATATTTATTGAAGGAATATAGGCATGCATGAATGAATGAATGGATGATGTGGCAGTAAGAAACTAATATATTTGTTGCAGGATGTAGAAGCACAATGCTGAGGGCCCTAATTAAATTTTAAAAGTGAAGTAAAATACAAAAACACTAAGAAATTGAATTAACCAGACTGAGACATTGATTTCAAATGGAAAATAGTAGAGAGGACTAACTCAAAATGGCCACTTATTTCTTATTTAGGCATTTAGACGCATTATAGGGAATTCATAGAGATAAAGATTACAGGAAGAAATTTAGGTTTGTAGGAAAGTAGAATTCTGGTTTGGACGTGAGCAGATTCAAGAGGGGAAAGCAGATAAATGGATATTCAGGTGCAGAGCTCAATGATAACACAGAGACATTTATGTTCATTAAAATATATATTCTTACTGTCTTTTATTGGAAAAAGGTTAATCTATACAAAAGATGATCTCACCCAGACAGCAGTAATTTTCTAATTGGATATGAATTTCACACCTCATGGAGTGTACTGAATGTGTTATATTTAGTGATTTCATTTGTTAAGATTTGAAGTATGGAATTGTTCTAATATTTGTGATATAAGGAAGAAAAAGTACTAAACAATAAAATATGAAATATAAATGTAAAAGTTAGAATAGTTCTGTGGTTAATTTTTAGGGCCACAGATTTATGTTTCCAGAAAAATTAAACCAGAAAATATCAACTATTTTATGGAAGATAAATAAACATTATAATCTTGTTTGATTTTGAAAGAATGCCTCTTTATTTTGCAAAAGTAATTGAAGATTTTTCTATTATTGTTTGAATGTAAAAGTAGTTTTGCATACTACATTAGACAAGTTTTTACTTTTTTTTTTTGGCATTAATAAAAGTCTAAGTCATGAATAGATTTCCTGGAATTATGGGTTAAATAACGTTGTCCCTTGAGGTTTTACAACTTTCATTACCTGTTATAAAGGGAGAAAATTATTACTTTTATATCTATTCCCAGGTTTTCTGTATATGCATTATTGCATCTCATCATGAGGCATGTAAACTCAATTTAAATGATGTTAAGAAAGTGTTGTCAATCTGATTCAATCCATTATAAAGCTATCTGTCAACATTTTACGTAGAGGTTTTAGCATCCTGAGGGTATTGTAAAGTGCTTGCTTTTCTAATTCTTTTATCTTTTTGCATTTACTGCCTATGATTCTTCTAGTAAAAAAGTAATCAATTTTCCTCATTATTTATATAATTTCTCTGAAATACAGTATGTGTAGGAAAGACACATCAATATTTACTTATGTTTAAATTTTCAGAATAATGAGTTGGTGATATAATTAATTTAAAAATCACCAATGATGTTATATTTTAAAATGTATTTATGGAGCATTATCTCAAACCTACAGATTTTTGTTTCTTTGATGTTACATCTACTGCAGTTATCATTATTGATATTTAGATTGTCTCATTTTTTCCCCAGTGAGAGGCTTCTCAAGTTGCGTTCCTATTCCTATAGATGTGACATCATTATTTCCTGAAAGTTCTCTGGACTTCAAGCCAAATAAAATATTCCAGCCTCATCTTGGAAATGTCTTTCTCAAAACAACAACAAAAATCAGCTCATTCTCTATGGAGTACTGGTACTTTTTAGTGAGAGTTGGTATTTAAAAACCAGGTATTTAAAGGTGCTAGGGATACTAAATATTACCAGGTTGTTACTGCCATCAAATTCATCAAGAGAGATAGAAATTATGTACATATTTTTAAAAAATTAATCATGTTTATACTGATATTTTAAGTTCATGATTTAAGGTTGTCATGTTTTAAATTGTTATTTTTGGTTCATTAACTATATATCTTTTTTTTTTTTGAGTCAGCATCTTTGTCACCTAGACTGGAGTATAGCTGTGCATTCATAGCTTACTGCAAGCTCAGACTCCTGGGCTCAGACTCCTGCTCTCATCTCAGCCCCCCAACTAGCTAGAACTACAGGTGTGCACCACCATGCCTGATTAATTTATTTACGTATTTACTTTTAAAGATGGGGCCTTACTGTGTTGCTGTGGCTGGTCTCAAACTCGTGGCTTCAAACAATTTTATCTTTACCTTCCAAGGCATTGGGATTACAGGAGTGAGTCACCATGCCTGGTGTTGTTATTTACATACATTTATCTTATGCTAAAATCTTTATATATGTGTGCATACACACATATAAAAATTACATAGATACTGAACATCAATATTAAAAATAAGATTTATAAATGCAGTAATATAGGTTTAGATTTCAATGTTATCATTATTTGCATAAAGGTATATACTACTGTATATCGACAAGCAAAAGCCTGTTACACAGTTACTTTATAGTTATTCTCTGCATGACCATACCAACCAAGTTGATAAAGAGTTAAGCTTTAAATGTTAATTTATTTTTCAGTTTCATTTATTGCCTTTTTAAATGTTATATTTAGGCTTTAATTTTGTAAAATATTACATGGTTTAGTGTGACCTAGCCTTTAGCTCTATCCTATTGGCACTCTTCTTTCCTTTTGCTGTAGGTAGCAATTACTGTTAGATTTGTGTTATCATTAATATATTTCTAAAAATAGAAATAGAAAAATACATATACTACCTATATTCCTACATAAATACGAGCATTCATATTTGCTTTTCTGTCTTTCTTAAGAATTTATACAAAATAACACATAGATATTATTTCTTTTTATAGTTGCTCACTGCTTCATTCGGATGCAGCCAAATGCAAACTGGTTTCAACCAGTACTTACT
Source organism: Cheracebus regulus (assembly GCA_963574635.1). Classification (NCBI taxonomy): domain Eukaryota; kingdom Metazoa; phylum Chordata; class Mammalia; order Primates; family Pitheciidae; genus Cheracebus; species Cheracebus regulus. Next base: position 20,282 of record CAUYQU010078891.1, read on the forward strand.
GAAAGATATTTAAGAGGCTTTTTGCCTTTGCCTATTATTAGTATAATGTAGTGAATAGCTTTGTGCCAAATCAGTTTTTTATTTTTGGCAATGTATCTTTGAGATAAATATCAGTCTGTTAATTATATTTTGGTTTTGCTTATTTTTGCCATGTCAAACATTTTTTAATGTAGTCAAATTCATTAATCTCTTATCTTTTTTGGTGGGGGAGGGTTAAGCCATAGTAAACAATTTTCCCCTTTGCCTGTTTATAGGGGATCTACCTATGTTTTATTCTATGACTTATATAATTTTAATTTTTCCATTTAGGTTTTTTAATCTGTTTAAAATACATTCTGTTTTATATTGTAAAGAATGAATCCAATTTTATACCTTCCCATATGGCTATCCAGTTGTTTCTATACTACTTATTAAAACACCTTTTCTTCACTTATTTCAGATGCCACCTGAGCTGTCCAAGCAATGGCATGTGTTGTTTCTCCATTTATGAAGGTAGTTTGCTCATAGACATAACTTGGCTAATTTTTACTGATACAAATTGAAGAGATTCTCATGGCTCTAAGTGACCAAGAGAGATTTGTATTCTTCTGCTCCTGCCTCATTGGACATGTGGTCACTTTAGCTTTGTGTGACACTTCTCCCATGGCCAGAAGAGGTCAGATGATGCAACAGCGAGGGGCAGGGGAACTTTGCCAATGGAAATTGAAAATAAGAGGAACTATCCATAAATTATTTTCTTTATTTTCTCCCTGATAGACTATTCCCAAAGAAAGTAGTTCTTTTTGGTTTTTGTTTTTTGGTTTTTCCTGAAATAACCGTGTCTTACTCTATCATATAGGCTGGAGTTCAGCAGCACAATCATGGCTCACCTGAAGCCTCAGACTTCTGAGCTCAAGCAATGCTCCCATCTCAGCCTCCCAGGTGGCTGGGACTACAGGTGTGTCCCACCACACCTGGCTAATTATTATTTTATTTTAAAAATATTTTGTAGAGATGAGGAGCTCCTTGTATTGCCCACACTGGTCTCGAACTCCTGGCCTCAAACAATACCCCTGCTGAGGCCTTCCAAAGTATTGGGACTACATGTGTGACCCCCTGCACCCAGCCAAAAGCAGTATTTCATTTGGTTTCTTTAAAGTGTTAAAGCAAACTAAATATGGCATGAGAAGGACTCCAGACTTCTATATTTGAGTTCTTGTAGATGAACCATAACCTAGCTTAGTTTTAACACCAGCTCTGTTTGGGAGGTTTGAACAGACCACCTGAAACAGGCTTTGTGTGAATAAACATGGCTGTTTATTCACCCGGATATGGGTGGGCTTAGTCCAAAAAGAGAGTCAGTGGAGGACAGTGGGATAGGAGTTGGTTTTATAGGTTTGGGGTAGGCAGTGGAAAGTTACAGAAGTTACAGTTCAGGGTGGTTTTTGCAAACTGGGAGAGGGTCATAGGGTCTGGAGTCATGAGGTTGACCTATCAGTTGAGCAGGGTCTGTTACAAAGTCCAGTGCCTTATCAGTTCAGGTGGGAATAAGGAACAATAGAAGAGTGTCTCAAAGTTAATTAGGCACTGCAGGGGTTGATCATTCTTATCCTTTTTGTGGTTTTCCAGTTACTTCAGACTCTCTAGTTCCAGGAACTCATCTAGAGTCTATGTGCAGGTCACAGAGGTTACTATGGCATAGTACATGGTGCAGTCAGTCAGCCTAAAAGACCTTACATTCCTGTCTTCTTATATTAGTAATATAAAAGAAAAAGAAATGAAGAGTGTAGGGCAGTGGAATATTAGGAAGGCTGGCACAGGGGGGATGGGGCAATGTTTCTCCAGCTTTCTCAAGCAGGATTGAGGGTGGTGCAGAAAACAAAAATGTGAAAGATTTAGACTGCAGGGAGGTCTCAGTGGAAGGGTTGATATTGTGGGGTTGTTAGAAGGAGCACTGTCATACTGACTGATTGGTTACTGCTTGTATATGACTTTGTAGGAATTGAGAGATTAATCAGAAAACACAGGTTCCAAATAAGAGGAGAAAGATAGATATCAGAGGACTAAGGATTAGAAGAAGCCATGACACCCACTTAGAGAGTGTCTGGCCAATCCAGCCAGGTCCAGAATAACCATTTGCCTGATTAGTGAGCTTTGGGGTTCTGTCTTTTAATCTATTGATGGCATCATATACGAGGCCAGACTGGTTTACAGGAAAACAAAATTCTTCATTTAGGAATAGGCAAAGACTCCTTTTTCAGCAGTCAGTAAATCAAGGCCTCTGCAGTTTTGAAGGACAACTGGAGCTAAGGAATTTACTTGAGCTTGAAGAAGGGATAGTGATTGAGTTAATTCTGCAATGCTAGCAGAAAAATCATTAAAAAGGCTATAGAAGGTGATGACTGAAGTGATAAGGCCAGCTGTGCCTGTGCCGAGTGCAGTAGTAATTCCTAACCCTACAAGTAAGGGAATCAATGGAATGACCTACTTGTGTTTTGTCGGGACTGCAATGGGAACAGGGAGGCTTTTGTCTCCATTGGCAAACTGGATTTTGGGAGTAAGGAAAACTAGGGTACAAGTGTCTGTCCAGCTTTTAGGAAGGCAGAGATAGGTGGAAGAGCCACAGAGGAAAAAAAAAAAAGTCCTTGGCTTAGACAGAACTGGAAGTGTAAACTGAAATGATGAGAAAGTGTTCTGAGGGGCCTGGGGCTTTGGACCCAAATGCAAAAGGAACCAGCAAGGGCTGCGGCTGTTAAAGGTTGTAGTGGGGTTTGATAGAGTAATTGTGTGGAAGGAGAGGTCTTGTTTGCATGGTGTATGAGAAAGCCTTTGGTATCTATGAGTAACCACTCACTTTCATTAACAAGGCTAGGTATAAGCAGGCAGGAAGAGGGGTCTGGAGGAGAGTCTGATGAACAAGGGAAGGGCAGCCAAGGATGGAGTGAGACACAAGGTAAATGCCTACCTGGGCAAAATTTGAAGTTTATTTGCCAATCTTGTGTAGGGGAAAGTCCACGGGCCTGATGTGTAGGAAAAAGAGGGGGTGGTGGTGAGAAAGCCCTGAGGAGTAATAGAATGGCAGATAGAACATTGAGATGTGATTGTTTTGAAGATGGACTTCCATGGTGGAAAAGAAATAAGGGGTTTCAAAAGATGATCCAGGGGCTTGTATTCTACATAAAAGCAGTCATGCAGTCATGAAAGGATGAGAGGACAGAGTGAGCTTATGAGGCAGGGAGGAGGAAATTTCCATGGTCTAAGAACAATTTGCCTTGTGTAGGAAGCGACTGGTAAAGCGAGTTTTGGAGGGAGAATACGTAGGGGAGATAGATGAGAAGGAAAAAAAATTGGCCTTGTGGTGGGGATACTAGGGTGTCCACTGCTTTTTGGCTGTTTTGTCAACTAAGGCATTTCCTTGGGCAATGGGATTTAATGGTTTTTGGTGTCCTCTGCAATGCATAAATCTGGCTTCGGCTGGGAGGAGAGCCGCCTTAAGGAGAGCCTTCATTAAGGGGGCATTGATAATAGAGGGCCCTTGTGCAGTGAGAAAACCTCCTTCTGCCCATGTAACAGCATGGTGGTAAAGGATGTGGAAGGCGTATTTAGAATCAGTGAAAATATTAACATGTAGTCCTTAGGCAAGAGTAATAGCATGGGTTAGGGCAATTAGTTTAGCTTGCTGAGAAGTAGTGGAGGAGGGGAGTATGGCAGCATTGATAATAGATGAGTGGGATACAAAAGCATAGCCAGCTTTGGCCAACCCACTGGGCTTGGAGGAACTGCTATCAATCAACCATGTGTGGTCTGGGTCTGGAATAGGAAAAACAGAAATATGGGGAAATGAGGAGGATGCTATATGGATTAGGGAGATACAGTCATGGGGTTTGGAGTTTATATTGTGTATTAAGTGAGAGGCTGGGTGGAAGTCAGGACCAAGAGCTACGGTTACTGTGCAGGCTTTTATTTCACAAGAGCCAGGTCCATGACCCTTCTGACCTTTCTCCTCCCCACCTGTACAAACCCAAACCAGGCCCTAATCCAGGCCCTAACCCCTGCCCCCACCCAGAACCTTCCTCGTCTACCTCTGCTGACAACCCACCTCCTTATGCCCCTCCTGTAACCTCCTCACCCACCCGTCCAACAAATTCCCCTTTGTGAAGTGGCTGGAGCTGAAGGAATAGTCCGGGTACATGTTCCTTTTTCTCTGACCTCTCCCAAATCAGTCAGCATCTAGGCTTCTTCCCACCAGACCCCACAAAATATATATAATGCAATAACTTTAATACTTAATCCAGTCTTATAATCTCACCTGGAGTAACTTAATGTCATCCTTATTTCTACTGTCACCCCTGAGAAATACTTAATATGCATTTTGTCACCCAGTCAGCCCTTAACATTACAAAAAAGCTACAGAAATTAAAATCTGGCCTTCAAACTCCACTACAGGAATTAATCAAGCTCGCCTTCAAGGTGTTCCATAATAGGGAAGAAGCTGCTCAGGGGCTGTGCACCTCAGAACTACAGATTCTTGCCTCTGCCGTAAGACAAACCCCAGCCACACCACCAGCTCACAAAGACTTCAAAGCGCTCAGACTGCAGCATCCAGCCACCCCTCCCATACCTTGCTTCAAGTGTCAGAAACCTGGCCACTGGGCCAAAGAATGCCTGCAGCCTGGGATTCCTCCTAAGCCCTGCCCTGTCTGTGCGGGGGCCCCTACTGAACATCAGACTGTCCCACTCAAGTTGCTGCTCCCAGAGCTCCTGGAGCTCCAACCCAAAGCTCCTGGGTCTCAGCACCAACTGTTAAATTCGCACTCTGAGTAAAGAGACCCCTCAAACAGGCTCTGTATGAACAACATGGCTGCTTATTCACCCAGGTATGGCTGGGCTTAGTTCGAAAAGACAGTCAGTGGAGGGCAGTGCCATAGGAGTTTGTTTTATAAGTTTGGGGTAGGCAGTGGAAAGTTACAGAAGTTACAGTTCAGGACGGTTTTTGCAAACTGGGAGGGGGTCATAAGGGCTGGAGTCTATCAGTTAAGTAAGTTCGGTTACAAAGTCCAGTCGCCTTATCAGTTGAGGCAGGAAAAAGGAACAATAGAAAATGTCTTAAAGTTAATTAGGAGCTTCAGGGTTGATCATTCCTCTCCTTTTGTGGTTTTCCAGTTACTTCAGACTTTCTAGTTCCAGGAACTCATCTGGAGTGTACATGCAGGTCACAGAGGTTACCATGGCATAGGCCATGGTGCAATTAGTCAGCCTAAAAGAACTTACACTTAATAGGCAGACAAGATTGAAAACCTAACTTACGAGTATGTGCCTGTAACAATAGCTGAGGGTTGGCCAATCCCAGTGGCTGTACTTCGACCACTCATAGACTGCTAAGGGTTCAAACTATATTCAAATAAGGCAAACATCAACCCGTAACCAATCCAGCTGTTTCTGTACCTCACTTCCAATTCCTGTATGTCACTTTACTTTTTCTGTCTATAAATTTGTTCTGACCATGAGGCACACCTGGAGTTGCCCTAAATCTGCTGTGGTAATGGAGACTGTCCGATTCATGAATTGTTTCTTTTGGCTCAATTAAACTGCATCAAATTTAATTTGTCTGAAGTTTTAACAAAATAAATATCATGAGACTGAGCAATCAAGTAAAAGCTGTGGGATCTGAGTAACACACCCCCTAAAATTACCTCTCCTTTCTTTCCGGCCTCACTTTCCCTTTTCCTTCACTTCTCCCTTAAGTCTTCATTCTTAACTATAAGCTAAGTATATTTAGCTACAATCCTTAATACACGCTATGTATAGTTATCTACAGTCCTTACACTAAAGAGTATAGCTCTCTATGAGTATAGTTAGCTATAATCCTTACACTAAAGAACATAGCTAACTATACTTAGCTTATAGTTAAGCTATAAGTGTAGCTTAACTATACTTAACTATTGTAAGTATAGTTAGAAATAAATCCTTAACTATAAGCTTTTGCCTCAGACTGTTACTTATGAATGTAGCCAGGTTCGTAAGTCTATTCATATAGCAATCACCAACTGTTTAAATAATAAACCTACTTAAAATAGAATTCAAGCAAACATATAAAATTATTAATTATAAAATGTAATAATAATTGTTATTATTTAATATTGAAAAGAAGGCTTGAATGCTGGGCCCAGTGTTGTTAAATTTTAGATAGGCTTCTTCCTGACTCTAGACCCCTGACTTCAATTTTCTTACAGCATTTGATTTAGAAAACTTATAATTAAAATTCTGTCTCTGCCCCTTTGAAATGTAAATCTTTTAGAAGCTTCTTTTGCAAGTCAGGAATGTCTTTCCCAAGTATCTGGGAGTCATCCCTTTAAAATGTAATCATCAAGAAAGATAGTGCTCATATCTCCCTGTCGCTCTGTGAGAGTAGAAGCCTAATTTCCATGGATGTCTTACTCAGGGTTATAAAACTACTCCTGTCATGAAGATAGGAGAAAGTCTAATTGTCCTCTGGGTAAAGGCCAATTAGCAAACACAGTTGGCCTATATTCCCCTAACTTCAGTTCTTAGAAATTCTACAATCCTTTCATCAAAGTTGAGCTCAGACTGAGTTCTGCCCTCACTCCCCTATTGCAATCTCTTTAATTATTCCATGCTTGTTTAACTTTGGTAAAATTTCGCTTTGACAATAACCAAGAAGGATAGCTCCAACCCATTATCAGATATTCTGTGTGCACATTCTTCAAAATAATATATAATCAAAATCTCACTCTAGCAGACAAGAAAAGATAACTATGTTAAGATTACTCTAAATGTATAAGTTAATTTGCATATAATTTACTTTATTTTTTATTTTGAGGCTTTCAGTCCAGTCATTTTGTACATTCTTTGTTAAATTTTTACATAGACATTTTGCATAGATATTCCTTTACATGTGAAAGCTATGAATTTCATTATGGCACATTTTTATTTTTCTACTTTACTAAAATGGAACTTTGCCAATGACCGTTTTAGGTTTTACAAATATAGCTATAATATATATATTACATATATACCATATATATATACACACACATACTATTATATTAGCCAGAAGATGACATGATTAGCTAAGGGACAAAATTAACCCCAAACAAAAAAAAGGAGTCTAAATTTACCTAAAATATCTTAAACACAATACTGCTATTTAACAAACATGGTGCTTATATAGCCAATAAAACAGCCTTATGCTACTGATACTTTATCTTATTTATTTTTAAAATTTTACTTATTTTCATTTAATTTTTTTGGAGGGGGGACAAGGTCCTGCTCTGTTGCCCAGGCTGGAGTGCAGTAATACAATCATTGTTCACTGCAGCCTTGAACTTCTGGGCTCAAGCAATTCCTTCACCTCAGCCCTCTGAGTAGCTGGGACTACAGGTGTACACCACTACAACTGGTTCATTTTTATATATTTAAATTATTTGTAGAGATGCAGTTCTGCCATGTTGCCCAGGCTGGTCTTGAACTTGGGCCTCAAGTGATTTTCTCACCTTGGCCTCCCAAAGTTCTGGGATTATAGGCATGAGCCACCATGCCCAGCTTTACCCTCATTTTGTATGTGAGAAAACTAAACTTAATCTAGATAATCTAAAACTTTTGTGGTCATCCATCCATCCATTGATGCAATTGGCTGTTTGGTCACAAGAAAGCTTTCAAATCCAGGATATTAGGATCTAGCAATACTGATTTCTGACATAATGCCTAACAACCAGTTGTGACTACGGGTGGGAAGAAAGGAGGTATACTGTGCTTCATATGCATGTAGGTCTGAGAACATTAGTTTGACTCTATGGCATTTACGATCATTAGCTTATTATAAGGAATCATGATCCGAAAACCTCAGGACTATTGCTTAAGAGTTACATTTAAATACATGACTGTATTATAATATTAAGGACTAATTGATTGCTATAGTAAGGACTAATTGATAGAAGCCTAACCCGATGTGCCTTCAGAAAAACAGCAGTTTATTAATCAACATGTCTGAGTAGTTCAGCACAGTTTGTCAACCTTAAATAATGAAATTCAGAAAATATGATTATAGAAATTATTTGAATACAGATCTTGAGGTCAGCCACCCAGGCAATACAGACTCTAAATGAGTAGAGTCAGCGCTCCAAAGTGGTGAAGTTAAGGTTTCACTTATACAGGAAGAGATAGAAAAATTTAACAGGGTTGCAACATTCTCCATGTACAGCAATTTGATTGGTTAGTTTGCTACATTTTAAGAAAGATTGCTTTAGCAGTCCATCAGGAAGGGTAATGGACTTGAGGGAGGTCTTATCTCTGGCACTTTTTCAGTCTTTCCTAATTATCTACAGTATAAGAATAAGGCAGATCATCAATCTATAATTAGAGAAGCAGAAACTGCAGCTGCATGCTACTTTACTCAGGCCACATAGTCACATTCTTCTCAAGATTCAAATAATTTAATGTCCTAAGAGTTTTAAGTTTAAATTATTTAATTTTGTAAGTTCTAACTTTAGTCATTGCTTGATTCAAGAGCATCAGAAATGTCAGTGGAGCAAATTCTGTTTCTTCTATTTCCTCTCCATATTTCTTGTGTTCACATTCCTTCAATTGGTTTTCATCTTGAACAATCTTTTCCCTGGAGGAAGGAAGATGTTCACAGCAAACTTAGACTTCACATTCTCTTAGATTCAACACCAGCTGGAAATGTCACTGACTCTGTCTTAACATACAAAAAAAATACTACATAGCTTTTCATTTCGTCTGCTTAGGCCATTTATCCACCCCAGAAATATTCATGATAATCAAAGGAACATGATAATCTGGTTGAGTCTGTCCTAGGTGACATATTCAACAACTGAGCTAAGAGTGAAGTTTGTCTTAAATGACACATCTGTGCTGAGATGGAGTAAGAAAGTGAATATACATGAGTTTGCTGCAGTTACTAGAAGATGGTGAATGGATTTAAGAAAGAAAACAAAAACTATTCACAATGCCCATTTTGCTGCCCCAAATCTCAAGAGTCTCCCACAGTGAAGTCACTCCTTCAATCGTACCAACTACTACAGAACAGGACACCCAAGTGCTGATAGACTAAGACCCATTCCATCCTCTTTAAGGTAGTGGCATTTTTTGTTAAGTACTTTAATAGAGGTGAAATGAATGCATGTAAGTTTTTAAAACTATATTATTTGAAGTCCTTGGCATTTGTCTCACTAAGTCTCCAAACCAACGATGTCACAAGGGCTATCATTACTAGTAGGCAAATACAGTTTCACCCAGATTTCAGTATCTTGGACAACTTCCACTTGTTTGCAGAGAAATAAAAGATGATTAATTCAGTCCCCACACACAGAAAATTATAATCATGTGGAAGAAATAAATTTATCGGTAGCTGACTGTACTATAAGATATAGTATACAGGAAAAAGAAAACTGTCTCTGGAAAAGTTTTGAGAGAATCATCTTTATCTATTGCAGGTGAAAGTTAAAAAGAGAAACCTATTTTTTAAAAGGGGAAAGGGTAAAAGATGTTAATATGCTACATGATAATGTCAAACATCTGCTCTGCTATAGCAGATAGTTTTTCCAGAAAAAACAAGGTGTATACACCTTGTTGGATATTTACAGTGAAAAAAAATCTCAACAACCACAGAAAATCTAAAGGATGCGTACTAATTAAAACACTTTGAGGACCCATGGTGTGATACGGCCATCTTCAAAACAGTGATAATTATACCCATGCATTAAAATGAAGAAATATACTACAAAAGGGCCATGACAGTACTTTGGCAAAATGCATGAGGAACATAACCAAGGAAGGTGAAAGAGCTGTACCAGTAACTCTCCCTAGAGTGAACCTAATGTGAAAATGGAATCAAACTCACATTGTTGAATTGTTTCTTAAAGTTCTTCAATAAAGCTTTTTCAAAAGACTTGAGTTTGAACAGTCCTTTTCTGGTTTTTAGTGACATTCTGGGTCTTAATGCTGTCTCTTTGGTGGTAGTGGTGAGGAAAGGAGCAGGGGGACTCTGTTATAGCCATCAGAATCAAATAATAGCTAATATGTACTGTATTGACTTATTTACTGAAGCTCAGACTATGCCAAGTATTTGTAAATATTATCCCATTTAGTCTCAAAACATGCCTAAAGGTTAGATATTGTTGACTTTCTCAAATCTTTGCTTAATCAACTCAGAGCCAAAGTGACTTGCTCAAGACTAAAGAGCTAGTTCTTTTCAATAACATGAACCAGTATTAGTCTGACTCCAGTAATAACCAGTCTTCAGAAACAAACTTATTGGATTTTAACTGGTAGACTAAACTAGGAGGAGAGTATTAAAAATACTCAGCATTTATTTTTTCATAAACTGTTTCACTGTACTTTCCGAAGTAGGATTCCAACCAGCCCTTTTGAAAGTTTGGAATAGTAGCCAAGGTCTGAGACATGACCATTATTTGAAAGCTGTCTTTGAAGTTGCAAAACTGACATAAAGTTTAGCTTCTCAACTTCTGATATTTAAATGCCAACATAATTCACTGCATTAACTCAATTCACTGTTTAAATAATACAGGATAAATAAGGTCCTTACCTTTAACAAAGCAATGATCTGCTCCCCCAACCTCTACCACCAAGACGAAGTTGTATTTTGTGTGGCATTCTTTTCTCAAAGTTGACTAACATGAGCAGAACTATTACTTTTCTAATGCTGGTTTTACTTTTAAAGTCTATCACTACTAAAATTATTGCAAATTAGGATTTATTATTGACATAAATATATCATAAAATAATTCTGAAAAGTTTCAAAATCTTTTCACTTTTCCATGGAAACAGATTGCTCAAATCACTTGTAAAAAGGAAGTGCATGTGAAGAATCTCACATTCTTAAATACAGTTGCTTTAATTTGGCTCCTCTGTGATATAATATACTGTATACTAGTTTTACTACTTTTGAGATACAGGTATAATTTTGATTAGGCATTTTCTGATGATATACAAAGATTTCCCCACCAGCTGCCGAATTAAATTTACAACTACCTGGTTTTCAAAATGAAAAGTAAAGTGACAGAGATGAATAGAAAGTAGTAGTTTGAAACTAGTGTTTTATGCTAAATTTGAATAAGTCATTACGTGTGATTTCTACAATCACAAAAATGAGAATGTGATGTCTACAGTGAATATGACTGCTTTGCTAGCCATCAGTGGAATATTTTCTCTGAGTTAATACCTGTTCCTCTTTGAACTGACTTCAAATTAATTCTTTTGAAGCCTTGAATGGTAAGCAAGACGGTTACCATTCTCTAAAATCTCCTTGGGCTTTTTTACATATTCCAGCTTCTCTGACAAAATCTTAAAAAGGTTATTTTCAGCGCAGTTCAGAATATTTATTCATTATCTCACAAAATTTCTGATATTTATGGCAATAAATATCCAGTTCTTAAATATATATTTTGCATTAGGCTATCTACTACTTCTACTCACATTTGATTAATCTTTTGTGAGGATGGTTGTAATCAACCTTTACTTTAAAAGTTGTGGCTCTAGGTTCTTAAGTAGAATGTAGGGTAGAAAGAAAAGATTTAAATGTAGTCAAGAAGATATTTTCTATAAAGATGTGCCTGAAAGAAATAGATTAATTAAAAGTGCAAGAAAAGCTGGCCACAGTGGTGCCTGCCATTATTCACAGCTACTGGGGAGGCTGAGAAAGAATGATCACTTGAGCTCAGAAGTTCAATTCCTGTCTGGGCAACATAGTGATCCCCATCTTGAAAAAACCAAAAAGTTCAAGGAAATGCCGAAATAAAAATTATTCTTTGAAAGTCAACCAATTCAGCAAGGTTCTATCTTGAGTGTAACACATACCACTTCCTTCATCATTCCTCTGTGCAGAGTAACTAAAAGATAGAGAAAGAAATAAAATAAAAAATCATTTCAGAATAAAGTCCAGCAAGGTTAAAGTGGTGGTGGTTCTTCCAGCAAGGTTAAAGTGTGAAATGTATATGTGTTATTTAACCTCATTTACTGGAACACAATTCCTTAGAATCTCTAAGGTTATGTCTTTTTGTGTGCTAGTGAGTTGACTGGTAGCTGGCAGCCCTTAGGTAGCTTCAGGATGGGGGTTGGTCACTGGAAAGAACAAAGCAGGATTAGAATGCTGGGACTTCCAACCTCAGGGGAAAAGAGAGGGGCTGAAGGTTAAGTTAATTGTCAAGGCCAATGGGTTTATCAATCATGCCTGCATAATAAAGTCTCCATAAAACTCCAAAGGACAGGATTCAGAGAACTTCTGAATAGCTCAACTCCCAGAGACTTACAGAAAAGTGAACAAAAAGATCATCAGAGTGCCAGGAGAGTGGTGCTCTCCAACTCTGTGGGAAGGAAAACTCTGTACTCAGGACCCTTTCTGTCCTTGCTGTATGTATCGCTTTATCTGTCTTTATCTGTTTTTTTTTCTTTTCTTTTATTTTTTTGCATTCTTTAAATATCTTTTATAATTAACCAGTAAATGTGTTTCCCTGAGCTTTGTGAGCCACTCTAGCAAATTAATTGAACCTAAATAAGAAGTCTGGGCCACCCCAATGTGATGTCAGTTGATCAGAAGTCTCAGAGGCCCACACATACTACTGTGTCTGAAGAGCGGGCAGTCTTGTGGGACTGAGCATTCAACCTGTGGGATTTTTTGCTATCTCCAGGTAGCTAGTGTCAGAATTGAATTGGAGGACACCCAGCTAATATGTGCTGCAGAGGTGACTTCTTGCTTGGTATGTCGGGAGAAAAAAAACCCTCACACATTTGATCACAAAACCCTGCTGTGATTATTGTTCAGTGCAAGCTGAGGAAAAACAATTTGGACAGGTTTTTCCTGAGATTCCATCTATTCAATCAATAAATATTTGTTGAGCATCTATTATATGTAGAGTACTATTCCAGAAATTTAGATCAATAATTACTAGCACTCATGGAGCTTGTTTTCTAGTGAGGAAAGAAGATCTAAACAGCAACAAAAACAACAAAAATAAATTATAGTGTGTTAAATGGTGATACATGCTATGGAAAACAAAAATAAAAATGTTGAGCAAGTTTAGAAAGAACAAGAGGAATGATGGAAGGCCTCATTAAAAAGGTGAGATTTATGCCAAATGTTCAGAGAGTAGGGGAAGTAGCTAGGAAGAATATGAGGAAAGACATTCCCAACAGAAGTATTAACCAGTGGGGTACATTCAGTATACTCAGAGAAGGCCAAAGATGCTAGTATTGCTAGAGGTGTGAAATTGCAACATAAGATTATCTTCACATTTAAATGTTTATTTCTAAAGATATCTCTATAAGATTTGTATCTCCTCCAAAATATAATGTAGAAATCCTTCTACAAATTATACATGCAATTAAGATTTTTTATTAATCATCTAAAATGACAGTTTATATGTCAAAACATAGTAACTTAGCCAGGAAAAAGTTCAGTTCCTGTCCTCAAAGGAGTTGATTATTCAAGTAAGGCATAGATCTGTAAAACATGCATAATTCTCTGTGAAAAATGCTCAGACAGCATGAACAGTATAAGAAGCCTTCTTGGAAGAGGTGGCTCTTGCCATGATACCTAACTTATATCCTCAGAAAAAAATTGGTGAGTAGTCACAAGATATGCATTCCAAGCAGATGGAAGATCACAAGCAAACATAAAGAAGAATGAGGGCAAGACTCCTGCGAGAAATTGTTGATATTTCATAATGACTTTATTGCAGAGAAAATATGCTGATAAATGTGAGAGGAGTCCATCAAAATGAGTGTTGTAAGTTGACTGAACATTATTCAACCTATATATGCACGCGCGTGTGTGTGTGTGTGTGTGTGTGTGTGTAATGTTCAATCAACTTACAACACTCAATACATTCCAATGCTCCCAATATACTTTGAATATATGTCTGTGTGTATGTAAAATATTGGGATAGACATATATTCACAGACATATATTCAAAGTATACACACACACGCATATATAGGTTGATCACAGAACCCTATATATACATTGGGATTATGTAACTTGAGTGCAGAATAATATGGTCAGTTTTATATATGTGTGTGTGTATATATATAATTGAAAGCATTTGAATTATGTAACTTGCAGTGTAATACGGTCAGTTTTACATATTAGAGAGAACATTTTAGTAGCCATGTGGGAAGCAGATTAAAGTGAAGGTAAGAATGTTGATAATGGATTCATTAGGGAAGGTGTTAGAGTTGCTAGGCAAAAAGTGGTGAACACATAATTTTACTTAGCTGCGATGATCATAGAGAATAGTGGGCAGATTTGAGACATAGTTAGAATATAAAATTTACAAAACTTTTTTTTGATTGGATGTGGAATTAATGGTGAAAAAGCATCTAATATTATTCCAGTGATTTTTCTTTTGATCAAGAGAGTGACCATCGACTTCCCACTATGATAGGGAAAGAAGAAGAATTCTAAACAGAATTTGACAGTTTTGGAAACCATATGTATGAATATAACATATTTTATGAATTACTGATGTCTTTTGAAAACCTATTTTTCTTGTTCATCATTGCAGATAGGATCAACATTCTCCCAGCTAACAAAATCTGCTTTTATTTTCAGTGGTTCTACCACAGTTTGATTTCTTATTTAGCCTATAAATGCTGAAAATTTCCCTTGCTATTTCACTTTTTGTTTGTTTCAACCCATTGGGCATTTTAATATCAGATTCATCTTTACGGTACATAGCTCAGAGAGCCATGTGGTTTTGTCTAAGACATGTATTATAAAATAAACTATATTACTTTTTTTTAAAAATCTTACGTTAAAAGCATGTGGCTGTAAACTACTTTCTAAGTTTCACTGCCTGTTTTTCAACCAAAATAATTTTCTCTTTCTCACAATGGCTTGCATATTTCTACCTCTGTGCTTAAATTGTATTCCTGAAGTTTTTCATCTATAATCAAGTATTAAATGTGTTTAAATAACAAATATTTGAACTATTATCATCATATATTTGCCATTGGATTTATATTAAGCTATCATAATAATTTCAATAATTTTCATCCCTCACTATTTAAAAATGCACTATATAAAATATTTCCTAAGGTTGGGCACGGTAGCTCATGCCTGTAATCAGCGCTTTGGGAGGCCAATGCAGGAGAATCACCTGAGCCCAGGAATTTGAGACAAACTTAAGCAACACAGTAAGACCTCTGTCTCTATAAAAAACAACAACAACAACAACAACAAAAAAAAACAGGAAAACTTGCCAGGTGTGGTGGTGCATGCCTGTAGATATAGCTACTCAGGAGGCTTAGGCAGGAGGCTTGATTGAGTCTTGAGGTGGAGGCTGCAGTGAGCCATAATTATGCCAGTGCACTCCAGCCTGGGTGACAGAGAGACCCTATCTCAAAAAGATAAAAAAATGAAATAAAAATAAAAAAAGTTATCTATGCATTTTTAGGCAATTACAGAAACATCCCAAGTAAATTATGTTGTAGATGACCACTTACAACTTACTTATTTTCTTACAACCATCATTAATAATCGAATGTATATACTGGGATGCCATTTCTTATGTATTTACATCTTTGTAAGTGTGTGTACACATACAGATATATGGATTTTCACATTAAGAGAATTAGGCCATATGTTGTCCATCAACTGGATTATTTTTTTACTTATCCTTTATCTTAAAAACTTTTCTTTGTTAATAATTAAAACCTACCATATTTTAAATTGCTGCATATTTTCCATATCAATGGATGTAACACTGTTTATCTACATATTGCCATATCAATGAACCATTAGAGTTTTTCAAATATTTACTATTAAAAACCATATATTTTATTAAAATTAAAACTTCTTATGTGGTAGAAATGGGGAGATTTGGGTCCAAGGGTACAAATGTTCAGTTATAAGATGAGTAAGTTTGGAGATCTAATGTACAGCATGGTGACTACCATTAATAATACTGTATTGTATGCTGGAAATCGTTAAGAGATTAGATGTGAAGTGTTCTCACTATAAACACAAAACATTATAACTATGTGAGGTGATGAATGTTAATTAGCTTGATTGTAGTAAACATTTCACAATGTATAAATACATCAAAACATGGTTTTGTACACCTAAGATAAGGACAATTTTTATTTATCTATAAAGCAAGGGAAAACAAGGACTTTTATGAAAACGAAAAAAGCAACAAGCTGAGAAGTATTCACAATATGTATATCAAAATAACAACTTGGATAAAGTGTATGTAAATTATTTCTACAAAACAATAATAAAATAACAAACCATCCAACAAAAATGAACAATAGTCTTAAGCCAAAACTTTATGAAACAGGATACATAAATGGCAAAAAAGTGCATGAAAAGATGTTCAAAATCACTAGTCAACAAGAAATGCAAATTAAGGCAAAAATGACTTACTATTGCATACCCACTACAATGACTGAAATTAAATATATTAATAATATTGCATGTTGAAGACAATGCAAAGCAAGCGGACCTCTCATACATCACTCTGGTAATGTAAAATAGTAAAACCACTATGTAAAAATTATTTAGCAGTTTCTTACAAATTTAAAATATATGCCTATCTTTGATCCAGCACTGTTACTTAATCATTACTTAGAAATGAACATTTATGTCTACAAAAAGATTAGTATAAGAATGTTTCACAACTTTATACATAATAGCTAAAATGTACACCCAATCTAAATGTTCATAAAAAGAACAGATGTGTACTTTTTTCTTCTGTAAAAAAAATTATCTAAAAATAGAATTGTGAGGTACAAGAGCATACACACTTTAAATGTTGTTAGGCTTTCCAAATTGCCATCCAGAAATACTGAACAAATATAACTGATAACAGTCATATATATAGTGTTATTTTATTCATCCTTTAGGCAACTTGATAAATTATGGAATTAGGCAACTTTTAATATATTTATTTATATCTGTTTATTCAGTAATTGATAATCATTGGTCATGCTCATTTATCTGTTGGGTAATTTGCAATTTTATATTTTTTGAAAATATTTTTTACATTTTACATTTTAATCTTTCCTTCCTTCTTTTTTCCCTCCTTTATCTCTCTCTCTTCTTCCTTCTTACCTTCCTTCCCCCCCACTTTCTTTTTCTTTTTCTTTTTTTGTTTTTTCTTTTTAATTAAGATGGGGTTTCACCATGATGGCCAGGCTGGTCTTGAACTCCTGACCTCAGGTGATCCACCCACCTCAGCCTCCCAAAGTGTTAGGATTACGGCGTGAGCCACCACACCCGGCCTCTCTTTCTCTCTTTCTTTTTTGCTTTCTCTCTCTCTCTCTCTCTCCCTTTCTTTGTCTCTCTCTTTCTCTCTTTCTGACAGTCTTATTCTGTCACCCAGACTGGAGTGCAGTGGTATGATCAAGGCTCACTGAAGCCTTGACCTCCTGAACTCTTTTGGTCTTCCCATCTCAACTTCCCAAGTAGCTGGGACTACAGGTGTGTGCTACCATGCCTGGTTAATTTTTGTATTTTTGGTAGAGATGGGGTTTTGCCATGATCCCCAGGCTGACCTCAAACTCCTGGGCTGAAGTCATTTGCCTACCTTGATCTCCTAAAGTGCTAGGATTACAGGCATGAGCCACCACACCCAGCCTTACATTTTTATTATCTGCAAAATTTTTTTCTCTCAATATTTTACTTACTTTAAATGTGAATTATGACTCTTTTACATAAATGTGTTGTTTATTATTATATTGGAGACAGTCTCACTGTGTTCCCCAAGCTAGAGAGGAGTGGCATGATCATAGCTCACTGTAGTCTTGAACTCTGGGCCTAGGATGTCCTCCTGCCACAACCTCCCAAAGTGTTAGAATTATAGGCATGAACCACCACACCAAACCTGTGTTAATTTTATATAGTTATATGTCAAATTTTATAGTTTGGCTTCTGAATTTTGTCAGTTATTTAAAAGTTCTTTACTAAACCATGATTATAAAACGAAAATTCTATCTTTTTCTCTAATGTTATTACAGATTTTTTTAACATTAATTTACCCAAATTTTTTTTTCTGGACATTTCTTTTTCTCTACCCGCACCAAGACTGTGTTTTTGAAACAATTATAACTTCATTGTATGTGTTGATTTATTGTAGAGAAAGTTCCCTTTTTTGTTTTTCAAAATAAAATTTACTGTTATTTTATAACTTTTTTCCAGATAAACTTGAGAAACACTGAAGTCAAAATTCATAAAAATTATAATTTGAGTTTATGTTTGAATTCCACTGATATTTAAGATTATTTTGTTGAGACTCAACATCTTTAATACTGAGACTTTGGCATCTTCTCAATTAGAATTTGGTGTGGGTTTTTTGTTGTTGTTTTATTTTGTTTTTTTTGTTTGTTTTGTTCATTAGAGCACTTTTATCATTTTGAAATAAGTTCTATACATTTTTATGCCAGAATTATTTTTAGACATTTTATAATCTGGTTTTGTTATAAGGTAGGTATATCATTTTATATGTCATTTTATAATTATAATAAGATATTCAGTGCATGTGTATGTGTGCCCATGCATGAATGTGTAAGTTGAATATATTGCTACTCATATTAACAGCTATTCTTCTTAGTTCTAAATAGTTTGTGTTTTTTCTCAATTGGTTCTCTTAAATTTTTTAGATCGATAACTATATCCTTTAAAATAAATCTTTATATTCCTCTGTGATATTTCCATTGATTATTTCCTTGCTGCAATTCATTACCTAAGCATTAGCTAAGCAATTTTGAACTGATAATGTATGTTTGTTTTATCATTTAACATTACATTTGCTAGAATTTCTGAACATAAAAAAAGAAAATTAAATATTCCAGGAACATTTTTTTTCTATTTTGAGATCACTAAGAGTTTCTTAAGAAAAAAAAAAAAAAGAACTTCCAGTTCCAGCTACCTTCTGACTGTTGTTACATGTATGACTCCAAATGAGACCAGCTACACCATCCAACTGAGATTATCTGACACAAAAACTGTGATAAATAATAAATTATTATTGTTTTAAGACCAAAAATGGGAATTAGTTTTGAAAAAGCTTGAAATATCATGTAAGTTGTGAAATTTCACAATGTTGAACTCTCCTTGCATTCCTAGGCTAACCTCTAAATGTACCAGGGAACTAAATTTTGTTTAATACACACAGGAATACAACCTGTGAATATTTGATTTAGAATTAACCCAGCTTGGGACTTTAATTTTTATTTATGGACAGACTTTTTACTTATCTATTTCTAGTTTAGCACTTATATCAGTTATACAAAAAATTTCATGGTTCCTGTGTATACCACATTGTTTCAATGAGTTGAGTCAAATTGGATTGAATACGCATAAATTGTGTCAAATGTTAGGGAATTATAAACTAGTAAACATGTGAAAATAAACCAGGAAGCATTATCAACTTGTTTTAAAATTACGGGGTTTTTTTCCCTTAATTTCCCAACAAATGCTTTTTAAAAATTATCCCTTGTGTACATTGATAAATCTATTTGAAACACCTATTAATATTTTACTTCTCCAAATTAACTTATAGGGCAATTTTACTCTAAAGCACTTTTTAGCACATTCTTAAAGGACACTTTGAAAATATGAACCACACTACCATTTTCTATAGTATGAGAGTTCCATTTTTCTTCCTCAGTGAGGTCTTAGTATAAAACTAATAGCAGCAAAATGTTATAATCAGATTGCATATACTCCTAAAACAGTTTATCATTCTATTTCTTATTATTAAGTCATAGGAAGCTTCAGAATTAATCTTGTTTCTGAAAATCATGTCTAAATTTTACAGTGCAGATTTAGAATTAAATGACGCCTTTTAAAAAGTAACAAATGGATAAGCATACATGTTTACATTTTTTTAAAGACAATATCATTACACTTAATAAATCTAGTCCTTGATTATTCTCTCTGTGTTTAATGCAAGGCCATGGTTTGGAAGGCTCCATGAAAACACCATTGCGCATTAGAAAAATAATGAATGTTTCTTGAAACAGCTGAAAATTGCATTAACCCTGAATGCAGTTTATCAGGTGAAATTGGTGTTTGGTTCACTTAAAATAATTTCAGCTGCACATAAAGATCTTGAACTTCAGCCTCTTATGACTATTTAGCTTAATTCTTAATTTTATACTACTAAGTTTTATTAGAGAAAATCTCATTACTATGCCTATTGGCACCAGTACAGATTCATAGCCTCTTACCTCATTGGACCATTATTTTACTTGCTGCTTGTCTGATACTTCTGTTATCTTTTATGCCTCATCTTTTCCACTGTTTACAGTATGCATTGCTTTCTATTCATCTGACCCCTTTTTATTAGCTGATGACATTATTTTTTCTGTGTAGTCAGAGAAGTACAAACTGTTATATATAACATCTCTGGGGTTTACATAATCTGATCCAAGTTAACTCTTATACTGTGCCATTTTTTAACTCTTAAAAAATGGACTATTCTCACTCTTCTCTAAAACAGTTATTGATATATGCATCACATTTTGTTTCAAATCCCATTCTTCTGATAATTTGTTCCCCCAATTATTTGCTGTCTTTCCTTTAATTTCAGTACTAACTTTTCTCTGTTTGACATGTTAGTTTATGTGTCGGTGGTGTTTTTGTGTATAAATTATGTGGCGGTGATAGTGCGTGTACAGATTATGGCCCAGCACACCACAAAGAGCCACTTGCCTCCAATAAAGTCTACTTCATCTGAAACTGATCAATACATTTAACCTAATTTACATATATATAACTGAAATTGTATTGGTAGTGGTAACAGCTAAGGCAATTGTACACTAATTATATGCAGCACCAAAATACTAGGATTCATTAAGTTTAAAAACACTGAGTTTTTATGGCTCGATGATCCAACATCAATGTAGGTTGCCTGCTGTGCCTTCACTCTTTTAACACTGCAAAGTGAAGTCTCTATTCAAGAGGTCTACATCTCACTTTATGAAAGGTTATGGCAGATCAAATGCACAGTGAGAGCCAGGTCAAGTGCAAAAAAGATCAAGCACTCCACATTTGAGATGACCAATAGATCATCACTGACCTTCATCTACATATTTAGGAACTGTGGCCTTCTATCCCTACCCCAAAGAAAATGAGAAAGAGAGAGAGAGAGAGAGAGGAATGTTCTGAAAAGGAAAATTTATTTCAGTTATATTTTGTTGTTTATTTTGGATGATTCTTTATTATGTTAATTATTCTCTAAAATATGTAAGGAATTTAAAATGGCTACCAGGAGTTGGTTTTCACATTTAATGGAGCAAACCTGCTTAATTGTAGGTCTTAGACACTATAGTCTAAAGTTTTACCTCCTTCCCCTTAGTCTGAAAGTAAATTTTACTTTGTTACTTCTTAACATAGGTCCTCAACCCTTCCTTTTGCTTTACCTCAATTTCTGGCATTATAGCCTACCTTTATTTCCACAGCTTCCAACTGGGAAGGGTTGCTTTACCACATTCTCAGTAATATCTTGCAGTCCACAACGCCCTCACTATCATCTAACAAGGACATTAATGTTTTCTCAATCTTATGCAAAGTGCTGTATAAATACAATTCGAAGTCCCATTAACTGCTCTACATGGGTTTGCAGCAATATAGCTTCTTCTATGTAGAAATTATGGACATCCCAGTTCTTCAATTTATTTAAGTAAGATCCACCTCACTTCAGAAAATGTTTCAGTTAATATCAGCAGCAGCATTTTACCTGTTGAATCAAATGGCTTTGTTAAATTATTCTCTTTAGCACTGATTATTTAAGTAATTCACCATAAAATTATTCTGCTCTGTGTTTTAGATTATGACTCTTTCCTAATTCTTCATTTCTGACAGTTTCTTTTTAGTTGATTACTCTTTTTCAAGTTGTGTAAATAAGCATGTATTCACCAAGACTCCATCTTTAATAATTTCATATCCCACTCACATTCTATTTTAGAAATCCAATTCAGTCACAGAAACTTAACTTTTGCTTGTATTGTGAATATTTCCTGATAAACATTTGTAATGAGCTATAGTACCCATGTATATGGAGTTCCTAGAGGAATTTCAAACTCATAAATTCCCAATCAAGTACTAATTTTCTCCTCCAAAATCTCTTATTTCTAATCTTGTTATAAATTGGCAAACTAAAAAAATAACATTTTAAAGTTTTTCCTTTATTCTCATATCGAAATTTTCATATTGTCCTCTTAGTATTACCTTTGTAATATCTCCAGAGTCTAAAAATCAATATTTATTTCCAATACCATCATCTTAATGAATTTTTGTCCAGATACTTATAGTTGTAGCCTAAATACTTCCCTTGTATGTATGTATTTTCTTCTAAGCCTTATTATTAAAAAATAATTATACTTTTGAAGCTAAAAACTTTAACCATGAAGCTAAAAACTTTAACTACTGTTTACATGTCACTTTTCCAGACACTTTGATATTCATTAAAGATATGTCTGGGTTGCTATTTGTATAAAGGGTAATGTTCAAAGTCCTGATATACATGCACTATTATAGAACAATTAATTTTCTCTAGCCTCTCAAATTTGGCAAATCCCATTGTGCACAAATATTTAACACCCAATAAAACCCCCACATGCACATATATATATCTTGTTAATGGGGGCTTAGTGTCTGATATGGTTAGGCTTTGTGTCCCCACCCAAATCTCATCTTCCAATTGTAATCTCCAGGTGTTGAAGGAGAAACCTGGTGGGAGGTGATTGGATCATAGGGGTAGTTTCCCCTATCCTGTTCTCATGATAGTGAGTTCTCATGAGATCTGATGGTTTTATTAAAGCTCTTCCCCCTTTGCTTTTCATCACATGCTCTCTTGCCTGCTGCTATGTAAGACATGCCTGCTTCCTTTATGCCTTCCATCATGATTGTAAGTGTTTTGCAGCCTCCCAAGCCATGCAGAACTGTGAGTCAATTAAACCTCTTTTGTTTATGAATTACCCAGTCTCAGGTAGTGTCTTTATAGTGCTGTGAAAATAGACCAATACAGTGTTTAATTTAAATATGCCAGTGTTTGAATTATTTAAAGCCATGCCTATTTGACTGTTATTACTGCTTTCATCCTACTCTACAGTTGGATATTTTGCGTTATTGATAACTTCTGAGCTACTTTTAAAAAACACAGTTTTTTTAAAAAATTCAAGTTTAGATCTGTTGCATTGTTACTGAACCCCAAAGTCACAAAATTAGCATAATATTTTGATCTGGCTAGGTTTCTGGATGAATCAAATAAAAATCATGCTAAAGAGATACACTTACAACCAAAACACCAGGGATTCTTATAGTGAGATATAAAGGAAGGTAATCCCAATCAAACATAATCTTGTAACTAAACATTATAAGAAACAAAAAGAATCAGAATTCATTTCTTGGAGTCTATTTACCAGACAAAATAAATAGTAGGGGAAATTAGATCTCAATGTATATGTGAGTAGAATATAAAATAATTATGTTTATAATAATTACATGATTTAAATAATTAAACCATTTATAAGAAAAGAAAAATATATTTAAAAGGACAAGCAGATTGGGAAGTAACAAAATAGACCTTCTAGAAATGTTTTGTTTTGTTTTGTTTTGTTTTTTGAGATGGCGACTTGCTCTGTCGCCAGGCTGGAGCACAGTGGCGCAGTCCTGGCTCACTGCAACCTCCGCCTCCTGGGTTCAAGCAATTCTTCCACCTCAGCCTCCCGAGTAGCTGGGACTACAGGCGCGTGCCACCATCCCCAGCTAATTTTTGCATTTTTAGTAGAGATGGGGTTTTATCATGGCTAGGATGGTCTCAATCTCTTGACCTCGTGATCTGCCCGCCTCGGCCTCCCAAAGTGCTGGGATTACAGGCGTGAGAAATGTTTTTTAAAATAGTAAAAATAAAAGATAAAATGATAGATTAGACCCAGAGGAAGACTATATCCACTGTAAGACAGATGATGAAAATCATTTTATAAGGTAGTCTAGAGAAATAAAGAGATGGAAAAGATGTGACTGTTAAGAAATAATGTCCTTGGATCCAGGAAGCATGACAAGTTCAGAGCAACAAAATAAAAATAAATTCACACCTAGAAATCCCAGTAAATCTTTCGGATATCAAAAGTATGTAGTCACTTTTAAAAGTAAAAAGTTTGAACTCCAGTCTAAAAATTATCATCTGAAAGGCAAAAATCAGATACCAAGTAATAATAAAATATTTTTAAAATATAAGTAAAAATAAATATCAATACAAGACTATATAATTAAGTTATCAATAAGAGCAAGAAAGAAAAAGTTAAAATATTTTTGTTGAATAATCATTGAGTTTTAAAAATGTAGGACCTATGGATCCATTTTTTTTCATGAATTTTCTATTATTATCAGTGGTATTATTATTAACACTTAACTAAAATTATGAGAATAATAAAACATTTCATTATTTTTATTCTAAACTCAAGAGCACCAGAGTAACTGTCTATGATGTTGCAATCTGGGATTCGTCTGAAAATAATATAGTGAAATATTAGGGAAGAAAGTCTTCAAAATAGCAATGGAGCGTCTCTGATAAATGTTGATAGGAGATATGAGACAAGAAAGCAATCTATATACAAAAACACATGTTTTATTTATGTCTATTGTAGCATTATTTCCACAGTGTAGCATGATCATTTGTTCACAGTTCAGTCTGTTTTTTGAAGATGTCTTTACTTAAAATTAGCATTGGTATTTGTATGTTAAATAGAGGAATACATAAACATTAATTTATAATGTTCTCTATATATGTTCTCTCGATAGTGCTTTTATGAAATCATTAATCAAGTTTGTAAGATATATAATATTATCAAAATCACCTTTGCAAAATTGTGACAGTAAGAGATATCTGACATAATTGACTCCATCTTGCTTCTAACCTCCAACCAGTCCTTGGTCCTTGGTCATTCCTGGGTGTAGGCCAAGCAAACTTTGGTCAAAATTTAGTGTATAGTTTAACCTTAAAGCAAAGAGGATGATAGCCCTTCTCCAAAACTAAATGGCTTTTGTAAAACTAATGACAGGCCATAAGAATGGAAGTATGAGAGGGTCCTGAATTCTGCTAGGATATAAGCATGGTTAAATGATAAGAAGCCATTGTTCTGGAGGTCCCAAGTTTTATAATTTTGCCAATGTCTCCTGTGGATACCATCACTATTGTAGAAAATAACATTGGCCTTTTGAGATTTTTTTCAAATTTCTGCATTTCTAAACCCACAACTCATGATTCAATCAGTCTTGTGGCCCCACCCAAAGGGGGATTCAGCACCCAAGGACCATTTCCCTCACCCATATGATTTCATCCCCAATCAATCAACAGTCCCCATTCCCTATGCCCCTGCCCATCATACAGTCCTTGAAAAACCATAACCTCTGAGCCTTTGGGGAGACTATTTGAATGATAATTCCAGTTTTCCCAAGTGGGCTGGTCTAGTATCAATTCACCTATTTTTTTACTCCAAGCCATGGTCTCAGTGAATTAATTTTTGTCTTTGTAGCTGGCAGGAAGAACTCATTGTGTGACTACATTCTTTGCATTTAACATACAAAGAAACTGAAATTTATAAGCATAATTTATTGCACAAGTTGACATGGTAAGTTATACAAGCGTAAGTCAGGTCTTCTTACTCTTACTTCAGTGTTCTCTGTACTTTACCATAAATCTCCATGGACCTAATGATTTTGTTCTCATGTTATCTTGTAGGATATATTTTATTAATAGGGTGTTTTTAATAGAGAATTTTAATAATTATTTAAATGTAGCATATATATATGTAAAAATATGCCTGAAATATTTTTTGACCAGCTGTAATGAGCAATTTTTTTCACTTGTTTTCATTGTCTTTCTATTACAAAATAGTTTAAAATTGTGGATGGCTATATAACATTGCAAAAGATTTTACTCCTAAATATCTCTTATTCATTCAACAATTTTTTAATTGTCTATTTATGTTACTCACTGCAGTGCCTAAGGGACTTAGGTAGATCCCACCTGGCTTTTGTTGCCCAATACAATGCCTACATGACATAGCTGAATTCCTACTCAGCCTTAACTCTGCTTTTTTTTAGGAAACCAAATGTCTGTGGTCAGAAGTTCCTTCTAAGGACGAAACCAGTCAAAGCTGGCAAAATTCACAGTGGCAACTTATTCAACCTCTGAAGAAAATCTAGCTTATTATAATCCAATTTCCATACTAAATTACATGTCCACTGGCACCATGACAGTTGATTATCACCATGACCATGACCTAGAGAGACCAAAAAAGGACAGAAAAGAGGTAGCTCCTTGATTACAGAAAAATCTCTATCTTTTTCCAAGAAAAGCATAAATACTGCCCCCTTCCTTGCTTTTAACATTCAATGATTTTATTAAGATATCCTGTATCTGTAACTTCCTGGTTTTTGGCAGCTGAGAAGTAGATGTGGGAGCCATGCTCTGACTTCTCTGTTGCATGGCCATCAAATAAAGCCCAAGCAGCTCAGTGCCCACTTACTGTTTCCTGTATATGCTTTGTGACACCAAACGGGAAAGAGCCCAGCTATTCAGGTAACTGGGATCTCCAGGTAACACTTACTGAATATTGAAGGTTACTAGTTAAAGACAGAGGTCCTATCATCACATATTCATACGCACTAGCAGAGCAGATAATGCCTATACAGACACCCATCATGTTGAGAATTCTTATGGAAATTTGAAGACCAGTAAGAGGCCTTTTGGCTAGGGTATTTGGCTTCATGAATAAGTAGCATTTAGATGAGGAGAAAGAACAAAGGTAGAGAGGTGACTACATAATTGTAGGAGTGTAAAGATCAGGAGCATGCCAAGTCCAGTTTGAGGGTATGTATAATGAGTAAAGATAACTAAATATAATAGTGAAGACACATTGTGGAGCCCAAGGGCCAGGTCATGGTGTGCTAATGCTTTCAGATTGTATTTGAAAACCAGTGGAAAATCCTGCCTTAGATATATGCTAACAGTGTGGATATCATATAACACACAGAACTACAGTAGGTTTATTTTCTAAAACAGACTTAAAGCTTTTTTATTTTCTGTTTCTTCCCCAAACTGGCTAAGAAACAACTTCTCTATATGGTGTAATTGCAAGAGTCATAATGCAATGGAAAGAACTCTGACTTTAGAAGAAAACTTGATACTATTCCTCTTCTTCAATATATTAGCCAAAAGTATGTTAATTTTTCAGTGTCCCTGTTTCTACATCTATAAAAGGAAAAATGGGGAAAACATCTGCCAAGAAAGCTCCAGGATCTGAAGTCTAAGGAATCATTAAGAAATGTACTAATGAAATAAAAGAAGTAAATTATTTTCTGGTTGTCACAACTGGTAGCATTCCAAATATATCAAAGAATTTCTACCAGTGATTCTAACTCAAAATTATTTCTAACCCAAATTAATTAGATATGTGCCTGGGAATATGAAGAAATTAATTACTTATATAAACCAGATAAAATGACAACTGTGCCTAACCACTAGATCTATAATTTTCTTTTTTTTTCTGCAGTATTTATATCCAGGTGATTTTCCATTTAATTTCTTAAGTGTTAAGTATTGAACATTACTCATTTCTCCAACTACTTCCACTCCCAACTCATGCAATCTTCCCTGAATACCTCTTGAGACTGCACACATTTTTAATAGCCTATTCTTTTTTTAACCTCTTTTTGACCTTTCTTAAGTTTCTTGCCTTAGAACTAACCAGACTCACCTTTACTATTTATTTTTGTGACATGGTAAAATCCCCATAAAACTACATACCTCAACCATACCTTGGCTTTCTGTTTAAATTGCTCTCTGTAACCCCTAATGTGACAGGCAAGCTAATTCCATCTTGGCTCCTGCACCTTGTAATAGGTAAATAAGGTTTGTAATTCCCATCCACTACCAAGACAATGTGTAAACAAATGTTTATCTTGACTTCTGTAAATCACTTAAGTAACAATCGGAGTGATAAACATCCCCTGGCCCTTGGAATGTCCGGAGACCCACACCCTCCTCTCTGCCGGGGAAGATGATTTACAGAATCCACTAGCCCTGGGAATGTCTGAAGCCCCTCGTCCCATCCCCGCTCCCCACCCTCACTCCCGAGGTGGTTTTACAGGTATAAAAGGTCTTAACACCCGCTTTTCGGGCCCATGGGTTGGAGAGACGTGAGTCCTCCGTGGTCGCCGGCAATAAAGACCCTACAATTTGGCATACTTTTGTCTTGGTGTTGGTTTCCTAAGCTCGGTTCAGTACAACATTTTTACTGAAAGACTGACCATGTTGGAATAAAGTGGCAATAACTCTCCCCAAATTCTCTTAATATTGTCTGTTTTACTTTAATTCATATAAAAAATTATTCCTGTCTTATGTATTTTAATATGAATATGTTTCTTATTTTGTTTTGTATTTTTCTTCCACATTTTTTCCAGATCTTTGTCTGTATAGTCACCACAAAATGTGTAACATTGAATGACATTTGAGATTAAGAAGGCAACAATAATATTATGTATCAATTATAAAGGATGCAACAAAAACTCCCACAAACCCTCTGCTCATTACATTCATAGTGCTGCCGGGAGGAACTTAAATGATCATTTTTGTACCTTATTATTATTATTATTTAACTGGAGACAGAGTCTTGCTCTGTGGCTCAGGCTGGAGGGCAGTGGCACAATCTTGTCTCACTGCAGTCGCGAACTCATGGGCTCCAGTGATCCTCCTGCCTCAGCCTCCAAAGTAGCTAAGACTACACCATGCCCAGCTCATTTTTGTATGTTTTGTAAGACAGGGTTTCACCATGTTGCCAAATTTCTGAGCTCAAGTGATCTGCCTACTTTGGCCTCCCAAAGTGCTGGGATTATAGGTTCTAGAATTTATTCTCATGACTAGTTAAGTCCAGAGTGATATTTCCTGTGTCCAATTGGAAATTAACACTAGACTATGTCGGGGTAAAGGAATAGGTACTGTAGCAGGACAAGCTGCAGATGAAACCTCCTGAACACCAGATTTAAAGAAGGAAGTGGCTTTATTAGGCCAGGAGCATCGGCACACTTATGTCTCAATAACTCAGCTCTCCAACAAAGAAAATCCTAACCCTTTTACAGGCTTACAATTCTAGAAAGTACACGTGAGAGGGTCTTGATCGATGAAGTATGCATGCCCTTTGTGACCAGGTAGGGGTTTAAGCAAGATTGAGCAAGAACAATGGAGGGCGTTTCTCCATATGATGCCTGCAATCTATAGATGGGAGTGCGATTAAGGGTGGGGAGTTAATCTTTAACCTCCAGGCCTGATCAGCAGTGCCAGCCAACCTTGCCACTGACCTCATGCCTGCTATGTCTCAACTTTTAACTTCCACCTCCTTTGAGACAAGAGACAGTTAAGAGGGGTCTCTTCCCTCAGTACCACTAGGGTTCTTGTATCAGCTTCAGATTCTTATGCAAGGCAGGCAGTCAGAATTGAAGAAATAACTGAGATTAAAACATAAAGGCATAAACCAATATTTGACAATTATTTTTACTTCCTGCTATTCTGAGAAATGGGTTTTATAGTCAGTGATTTTCTATGGAAATGAGAGCCAAGCCAGCGCCAAAACCTCACAGCTCTGACAACTGTAGCTTATGAATATTCCATTTCTGAAGTTTTATTTAAAAAACTTAATTTCACATATAACCTACAGATATTGGTATACAAAGATTTCAGGGGAAAATGTGTTAATAATGCCCATGAAGTGAATAATTTTGGGCAGAAAACCCCTGTGAGGACTCTGTCAGAGAGAAGTTGAGAGAACAGGGTCTTTTCTCTCTTAGTACAATCTCCCAAGGCTTCCTTTAAGCTACTACAAAGGGTCATTTGACCTAAACTACTTCAAAGGGACATTCATCAGGCATTCACTCTATTAACATTACGTAATTTCTCCAGGTGTTAAAATAAATAAAATACAAAGTATTGAATAAAATATTTCACATGAAAGAGAATCGTGATTCTGCATTGAATTTAGGTTGAAATGCTAAACATAGGTGAGTAACAAAGGAGAGAAATTATTAGGATTACAAAACAACTGCTTTGCCAGTTTATCTTAGAGTCTTGATTTTTAAGTAATTTGAGGGACATAATGGAACATAGAAGCTTCTCTTTCTTCTTCCATAAAGAAGTGAATAAAATAATACTATTATTGTTACATAAATAAGTCACAATAGATTCATTAGGATCATTAGTGAGTTGAATATTCAAGAATGCAACATGAATACTAGCAATTTCAAAGCTGGTAAATAATATTCCAGATGCATGCAAGCATTAATTTTCTAATACTTTCTGCACAAAGAAAATGAGGAAGGGCCTTTTCTCTCTTAGAAAATAACACCGGCACAAAAAGAGGCCATCTCTGGAAATGTACTCTGCAGATTTAGATGAAACTTCCACTAGCTACTAATTGTGGCTTTTTCAGTCCCATATTTCAGGCATGTCCACTGTCTCTCTGGCATTTTCAGTTGTTTTCATGTATTTAGATATAAAAAATGTGAAGAAGAAAAAAAATCATTTATAATTTTATATCCAAAATATGCTCCCTACTAAACCTATTGGTGTATGATTATTAAAATATTTTAGAGAGATTTTTGTTCCCATTTACAGTGAGGATATGTAATTTTAAATAATTCAAAATTTAAAATACTTGTAACTATTTTGTAAATATCATTATGAAAGGCTAAAACAATACTTAATGCTATGGATTTGATATAAGTTGATTGAGTCATCATATATTTAAAATGTATTCAGTTACCAGGCAGCTAATATATAAAATAGAAAGAAAAAAAAAAGTTGTTAAAAATATTGTGCAAGCATATTTAGGAGGAATTATGCTTACAGAGTATCAGTTTGAAATTCCTGAGCTTTTCGGTGTTCCCTAATTTTTAATACTTTAGTTTATATTATCTCTTTTTTTGATGAAATGATGGTGCAATTTATATCTTTATACAAAAATCATCTATTTTCCAAAATTTAGTTTTCTTAGTATTTATTGATCATAGTCTTACTACATCAGCATGTGTAAGGATATGTAAGATTTTTGAGTTATATTACCAGTGTTTTACACAAGAGTTATATACATTTATATCAGCAGCTCGCAAATTCCTGTTTCAATATACCCTTGCCAGTATTATTATTTTTAAATAATCCTTCTCACGTAAATTATATCTTAAATGTAATTTTATTCACTAGTAATTATCACTTTTTTATATTTACAAAATTTTGTTTTTCCATGTATGGATTTTCTATTCACAACTTTTTATCCATTTTTTATGTACTTTTAATAAATTTAGATAGTTTAATGTTATTCCCTAGGAGAGAAATTATCTCCATATTAAGTAATAATTAATAAAAAGAAAAGGCCTGGTACAGTGGCTCATGCCTGTACTTTGGGAGGCTGAGGTGGGTGAATCACAAGATCAGGAGTTTGAGACCAGCCTGGCCAGCATGGGGAAACCCTGTCTCTACTAAAAATACAAAAAATTAGCCAGTCTTGGTGGCATGCACCTGTAATCCCAGCTACTCGGGAGACTGAGGCTGGAGAATCGCTTGAACCCAGGAGACGGAGGTTGTGGTGAGCTGAGATTGCACCATTGTACTCCAGCCTGAACAGCAGAGCGAGATTCTATCTCGAAGAAGAAGAAGAAGAAGAAGAAGAAAGAAGAAGAAGAAGAAGAAGAAAGAAGAAGAAGAAGAAGAAAGGAAGAAGAAGAAGAAGAAGAAGAAGAAGAAGAAGAAGAAGAAAGGAAGAAGAAGAAGAAGAAGAAGAAGAAGAAGAAGAAAGAAGAAGAAGAAGAAAGGAGAAGAAGGAGAAGGAGAAGGAGAAGGAGAAGGAGAAGGAGAAGGAGAAGGAGAAGGAGGAGAAGGAGGAGGAGGAGGAGGAGAAGGAGGAGAAGGAGGAGAAGGAGAAGAAGGAGGAGAAGGAGAAGAAGAAAAGAAGAAGAAGAAAAGAAGAAGAAGAAAAGAAGAAGAAGAAGAAGAAGAAGAAAGGAGAAGGAGAAGGAGAAGGAGAAGGAGAAGGAGAAGGAGAAGGAGAAGGAGAAGGAGAAGGAGAAGGAGAAGAAGAAGAAGAAGAAAGAAGAAGAAGCCCAAAACCTTCATACCCCAAAATGTGCTCTAAAGAGTCTATGATTTTTAAAATGGCAAGAAACTCTTTTATAAATGAAAACTTATAATATTTATCACAGTATAGAATTATTTAACCCCAAGCAAATGACCATATTCAAGGAGAGTAACTTGTGCTCTAAAAGGTCATGGCTTTTCCATAATCTTCTGAATATAATAAATATCAATACATTGCTGTGAGGCTACTGTATGTGTATGTCACCATTTTGCAAACTAACAAATATTTGTTAAAAATAAAGTGACAAGTCCAAGATATATTGAAAAATGGAAAAGAGAAAGGTGGCCAGTAATACCAATTTATTAAAAATTTGTGGTATTTGACAATTAAATCATTTAATTTGGCAAAATTGTAAATCCATGAGTGAGTCAGGCATCCAAATACTCGCAAGTTACTTTTTCTTCCTTCAAGAAGCTCAAAGTAATTTGTGGGGAAAAGAAAAAAAAAAACATAGTCACAGACAAATTATTCTCTGCAGCTGTTAGTTTGCATAGAAAAATGACTGTATAAGCATGGAGGAATATGTCATTTTGGAAGGGAAATGGTTGGTATAAACAAATAAGAAAATAATTTATCCACAGCTTTGCACGGCAAAAGAAACAGTCATTAGAGTGAATCGACAACCAATAGAATGGGAAAAATTTTTGGCAGCATAGTTTTAAATCTAAGGGTTTCAGTGATGGCTCCTGATTCCTGCTCCTCGATGGCTTCCACTGGTTTTATAATACTTAAGTTCCTGGTTTAAATCTTCATTTTTCTTCAAATAAATAGAATGATTTGTGTTTCCTGCTAGGTGTCCTGACTTATATAAACACAAATTATACATACTTCGTGGCAGCAGTTGTTTTTTCTCTGTTACCTTTGATGTTTAGAGGACAAATCTTATACCAGTGGATTATTGACGCTGAGTAACTACAACCACCTAGTTACAAATTGTCAATATTACTAAAGATGGTATTAAATACAGGCTTTCCATAAATTGTGAGATAAAAAGTGCTTTTGCCATCTAGCTTTCAGTGCTACAGCCTATTCTAAGAAGAGTTTTCTCTGATTTTTTAAATCTTCATTTTCTCTTGTAACATCACTTTTTGCCAACATTAAACTAAAGTGAGTGGGGAAGTAGGTTAAGGGTCAAAGAACAGAGGTCAGAAGATCGATTTGAAATCTGTAGTTCAGCTCTTAACCACTTGTGTAAGTGACCTCAGGCCAGTTCATTCCTTATCCTGAGATTGTTTTTGTATCTAAAAAAACGAGGACACTGATGATCTCTCAACATGTGGCACACAATCATACATATAACTAACAGTATAGTCACTGGTTGGGCTGACATGTGAATCCTGGGCACCTAAAGACCTTCGAGCATTTGCACTGATTGATTGTCAGTCTATTTTACATGACCACAGATGCTTGGGTAAAACATCATTTCCATCTGACCTTGTAAGGCACTATATTTGAGTCCTACTCTATGATTTGCTTATAAGACAGATCGAAGTGTGCTTCATGACTTCTACTAATTCACCCTATAAAACCACATTTAATAGGTTTTCTTATTATTCAAATGCCAATTACAGTTTTAAATATCAGCATTATTCGGAAGCTCCACTGTGTTTACAGAAAGAAAACATCGGATAATTAAACTTACTTATTAAAAAGATCATGTCTTTTGTGAACATTGTCTGGATAGATACGTTTTTAACTTGCCATAAAACAAGAATCATCAGTATGCAGTGAGGAGATATTGAAGAAAATTGCCTTAGAACCAGAATTGTCCCTCTGGAGTCAGCACTTGAATAGGCTGAATAATGAATTGGTTAAGATCATGGGCTTTAAAATCAAGTTGCCTGGGTTGGAACTTCACTACTACAATTTATTAACTGTTTGACCTTGGGCCAGTAACATCCCTTCTTTTTAATTCAGTTTATTCACATGTAAAATGAGAATAAACATGGTATCCATTTCATAGGGTAGCTTTGAGGATTTGTCAAAGAATTTTTCAAAAATTAATAAAGTGCTTGGCACACACTAAGTATGAATGTGTTAATTACAATACTGTTTTGTTAAGAAACATTTGCCTTCTACTTTCTGTTCTATAAATTCTCCAGTGGCTCAGAGTGAGTCCTCTATACTCTACTTTATTCACACTTTCCTTGACCTTTCCAGCATTTTTTTCACGTAGAAATCTTTGCTGGTTAATGAATTTTATGCATTCGTTCCCTACATATACATTTTTTTTTCTTTGCTGGTCACTAGGTCAGTTGTGTAAATTATCTGTAAAGTATCTGCTAATTTAAGGTAATATTTATTTCTAGTATTTTTTAATTTGAGGAATAATGAAATATTTAAATAATTGTATAAATATATACTTCACTTATAAAATAATCCTATGGGTCAGTTTCCTTTTTACTATAGGTTCCAGTTCAGTTGAAGAAATTGATCTTCCAGTAATCTGTAGGCTTCTTCCCCTTGACCTTGTAATAAGGGCAGTCTAGACAGAAAACATTAAGCAATTCCTCCAAATTCCTGGTGGAAGGGCAGTAGAGAAGGCTCATAATAGTCCTCAGCAACCTGGAGGTGGGAGTAAGGGGATGGAGGTACGAACTGAAATCACTAGCAAGCAACTGATCCTAGTAATTTTCAACACCTTGGTGACACTTTTGGAATCTAATAATCCCTTGGATCTCCCTCTGAGACGCTAAGGACTTACCTACCTATCTTTTGGGTCTCAGGTTTCTAGAGCATGAGAGGGCAAAGCCCTCTATCCTGACTTATTGTTCAGTGCCTGATTTTCTGCCTTTAAATAACTAGCTTCATTTCCCAGAACTGGGTCCTTAGTTTCACATTTTCCTGCCTTATCTTGGATAAACTTATCTAGATACAACTCTACTTCTCAAGATATGCTACCGTCATATCCAAGTTTATGCCATTAGCCCATTCTCCCAGATTATGCCACTTGTTTGATTGCCACTTGTTTGATTTCAGGATCTGTTCAAATTTACACTAGAAGCTGAACCTAGTGAGTAGTATTGAATATTGGGTCTTACATTTTGTTTTAGAATTACATTTCATTAAGACCGTTTATATTTTGGTTCAGATTATAATTATACATTACTTTCTGGGCTACTGTTTTGGTCAACGACTACCCTGCATGCCAACTAATTTACTCCCTCTAGTTCAGTACTTTATCCCTCCCAGCATACTATGTGTCTGCCGAAGTATCCTAAAGTCCTCCTCTAAAACTTTCACAGACACTATCTACTTAGTATCTCTATATGGCTCTTGGATTTGTTTGTGGAAATGTGTGAATGGGATGAAACATTCAGGGGGTTGGGTTCTCTAAAGCTTAGCTCAGTGGCCTCCAGAGAACTGGATCTGAATGTTTGCATAATTTCTGTTTATTTACTCTTTTAAAGTCAGGCTTTCCTACTGGAATCAGTGGAATGAAAATAGAAATGAATTCTTATAATTTTTTTATATAGCATCTTGTCTTGTTTCTAAAGGATCAGTTTAGAATTTAGTTGTTATAGTGACCTGGAAATTTGAATCATTTTTGTCTATTAAGCTGTATTACTATGTAGTATATGATATTTTTGAAGTACTTTATAATAATTTCTTGGAATAGTTATTCCTCACAATGGACCTATGATATAGAGCAGTACTGTTGTATTATCTTTCCTCTGTTTTCTTTTAGGAGAAGTGAACAACAGGCCATTTATAACTTGTCAAATATTACCAAGTGAGCCAGTGGCAAAATGGATTTGAAATCCCAGTGCCTATGTCCCTGATCAGCTATTATTTCTATTCTACCCATATAACTGTACCGTTTCCCTATTTATTGTTTAGTCTGTCATTTCTTACTTCAGTAAAATCCAATTAAATTCTTCAGTGTTATATCTCCCTTCTCCCACACTAATTATTTCTTTTTTGTTTACTTAATCGTGGGCACTAGATGAAGACTTGTCTAATAGTAGAAGGATGGATTAAATTACTTCTTTATACCTTTCAAACTTTTTGACCCTTTGATTTTACGTAGTAAAACTAGATTTGAGAATATATACTCTTTGATGGTTAAGTTAAATGATCAAATTAAGTTAATCAAATTAAATGATTAAGTCAACTCATCACAATTATAGACATGTAATTTTCTAAATATCAAGAAACATATATGATGGTGTAATTTGCCTATAAATTTACTGAAGCCTGGGATCATGGCTTCTAATCAAGAAGGGAGCATGATACATGTGACAAAAGACCTTTAGATTAAAATTCTACTTCTTTTCCACACCAAATATGTGACCTTGGACAGCAATTTATCCTCTTCACCCTGATGTTTCTCTTCTATAAAATGGCAGTCATATTTGCCTCATAGAATTCTATGAAGTTAAACTAAGAAACACATGTTGAAAGTACTCAAATGTCATATAGGCAGCAGACAAACATCAGTCTCATCTAATTGCTTGTGACTTTTTAATGTACCGGTTAAGATCAATCTAGTTAAACAGAAACCATACTAGGTATTTAGTAGAAAAAAATTAATATAGGGAATTGGATATACAAATGTTGAAGAGCTAAAATAGTCAAAAGGAAAGTAACCCAAAGATAACTGTAAGAAGTATCTACCATCTGTAAGTCTGGGAATATATAAGGGAAGGGGTTGAGTATAAAAGGGAAGAGGGAACCAGAGAGTAGGAGCTTGGAAGAGGGGCCTGGCTGGATTGGTACTCAGACTGAAGTCACCACCCAGCTGCTTCTGGTAACTTAGAATCTCAGGAGACCCTAGATAGCTGGAACTCAGACCTTTGAAGAAGTAAAAACACCTTAATACTTCTGATACCGTTGAGTAGGTACAATGAGGCTGGTTTTGGGAATTTCAAGAAGAAATTAAACCAAAAGGAACTGGGACATGAAACAAAAGCAGCTCCCTCTCCTCCCCCTTGCTTTCCAATCTCTCTAGTGTCTTCTCTTGGTTGAAGCTAATGGGAGTGTAGAAAATATAGTGTTCAGGTTCTAGTCTTAGCATTGTAGAATACACAAGGGTATATTTGAAGCTGAGAAACAAAAGACTAAATAACTGGTGCAAATAAGTATAACTAAACAAATAAAACCCCAAAAATTCCTTTTGGTTTTAGATAACATTTTTGAAGTCCATCCAAGTTCATCAGTGTATCATGATTAAGTTGTATTCCTTCTATGAATCGTGGCTTTAAATAATGACAAGGAATGGATTGTTACATAATTCATACACAAACCCTCAGAAAACCACATCCATTTCCAGTGACCACTTTCTCTTCTCCTTCCTGAAGTATGTTCAAGTATTACTGTGCACCTGAATGAGCAGATTGTTTTTCTTTGTGAGGCGTGTGTTTCATAAAGCCTAGTAAAAAGTAGAACAGCTGCAGATGGGTGTCTTGAAACTCCCAGAGAGATTGGCAAACAAGCAAGCCTCCATAAGAGTAGAAAAGTTCTTAGAATGCTGGGACTCTCATTTATTTACTGAATCAGAATTACATTGAGACTTTTTTTTTTTTTGAGATAGAGTGTCACTTTGTCACCCAGATACTGAGGCATTTAAATACTTTCTTTGAGAAGTGTGTGATAGGCTCTTATTGCTGTTTACCTGATATCTACTCATAGATTACTCTAGTGTTTGTTTGGGCAGCAAGGCTGGTTGAAATATAAAATTATGTCCAGTATGTGAACAAGACCAGTAATACTTTCAATAATGTGCTCATTCCAAAGAATGTGTATTTAGATTTCAATAAAAGCTAAACTCCATTTTTTTCCTGTTTCTCTAAGTTAACAAAACAAAAATTGAAGCAAAATAAGTAAGTTTTAGAAAAAGGAATCTGACCAGAGGTAGGTCTAACATGTATCATTTAGTTAATATTTTAACAACTCTGCATATACTTGGAGAAGTTCATGAGGTTATTCTTGTTGTTTGTGTAAGAGAAAGCCAGGATTCTTTATCACTTTGTTTTGATGGAGAGGAGGATACTAAAGGAACTGGATAATTGTACACTTAAGTAGATTTGCAGATGTCTGAATGGCTATATCCAAAATGGACTGGATAAAGAACCATAGAAATATTTGTGTAATGGGAGCATATTTATACATCGCATAGTATTACTACCTTCCTTTCTGGCCTGTTAAATATGAAAATATTCAGAGGCAGGCACAGGAGATATGATGCTCAATTTTTAGATGTTAAAAACCTGGGCTGAATTGCTAACACTAGATGTCAAACTACTACAAGAACTGCAAGAACAAAATGATCCAATGATGGATGTGTCTGCTAATAAGGTCACTTCTTCTTAGACGACATTGTACTGGTGTCCAAATCAAGGGAGAAAAAAGTTTCACAACTCTTCCTGTGTGAGGTAGGTGGTGAGAAATAATCTTTCTGGTGAACATCTTTACTCTAATCAATCCATTTATAATTGATTTTTGCTGTACCTCCCATAGATGTCATTCCGGGGTGTCTTGACAGTCATAGATAATTATCTAACTGTTGGTCAGTGAATGTTTTTGATTCCCCACATCTCCATTAGAAGGGACTTGAGAGGGTCAGCTTTCTGAGGGAGCATGTTATTCTTTGACATTCAGTGCTACAAATAGTACTGAGATCCAGTGACTAAGGAATATATTTGTTGGTTTTGTTTACTTTTCCTCCACCAACAGCCTTGTTCCTGGATTTTGGGGAAAACTAGCATGTGTAAGAAGGCTGCCAGACATGAGTGCCACACCCCATTATGATATCCCTAAGCATGTTTTTAAATGCCTGATGCCTCATATTGATGAGAATATATGCAGTGAAGTCACACCTGGTTTTCTTCCTCTCCATCAAAAATGGCAGCAGCAATAATGGTCAGTTTCTGAGTGTTGATTATATACCAAGAACCATACTAGGTAATTTACCTGCATTATCTCATTCAATTATCATAATGATTCTTTATGAAGATGAATAAACCAAGGCTTAGAGACATGAGCAATTTGTCTAAGCTCATCTAGCTAGTCAGTGGTGAAGCCAGAGCTTAAATCCAGGCCATCTCACTATACAGAAGCATCTGTGACTACAGTTTGAGAAGAGCCATGCACTGGATTTAGGAAGACTGAGGTCAGGTCAGGTCTAAGTACGACAGATCTGCCTAATTTAATATTGTGATGAAACACTTCACTTGTCTAGGCCTTCACTTTCTCATTTGTAAATTGAGTTGCCTGGGTGGAATGATCATTATGGTATCTTGCAGGTCTAATCCTCTAAATCTAAAGTTCATTGAGAATTTGAATTTCTTTTATTTTTAAGTCAGTGTAAGTGAAGGATCGGCTAGAACCTGTCTCTTT
Organism: Cheracebus regulus; assembly: GCA_963574635.1. Taxonomy (NCBI): domain Eukaryota; kingdom Metazoa; phylum Chordata; class Mammalia; order Primates; family Pitheciidae; genus Cheracebus; species Cheracebus regulus. The sequence goes on from CAUYQU010078891.1 coordinate 59,789, forward strand.
GAGAATAATTACTTCCAGGGGAAAATTTGAGTGCTGATTTCTCCAGTTTTCAAGGCAAGAGATAATAAGAACAGATGAAATCAATTCCCTGAAGTGATTTTGGGGAAAGATATCAAACATTAAATGTAAAAATTAGAGTTATTTCTCCTTTGGGTGGGTCTCAAAATTATTTTAAGAGGTTTGGTCTTTTAATCATATAGATGTGTCAGAGGACATCAAATGGGACTGTGTTTATTTCTCAGAATTTTGGCTAGAGCTGAAAAACTGAAAAAAAAAAAAGGTGATAAGTACCTACACATTCTATAGAGAGCTGCTAGCTAAAAGGTCAGAAAACTTCTATATGGTGTTAAAAGTCAGTTACTGGAAGGAAGTTAAGGAGAGCTTTAGTGGAGCTGCTAGTGTTTTGGGTGCTGGTTATAAGAATATGTTAACTCTGCACAAATTCAGTGAGCTATACATTTGTGAGTTGAATATTTTCTGTGTTTATGTTGTATGTCAATATAGTTTCTACCAAAAAAAATATCAGAACGTTTCAGCTACCAACAACTCCAATCAGTCACCTCCAGGATATATAAGAGAAAAATAAGTATTTGAAAATATTACTGAATAAATCATTATGGTAGAGAGTTGTCAACCAGATAGAAAGTATACCTTTCATGACCCTTTCCTCCAGTATATTCGAAACTTCCATCTTTTTTATCCTGTATATATTTTTATTCTACTAATCAAGAGACTGAAAAATTGTGCCAAGATCATTTCAGTATAAAGTTTTTGCCAGAAAAACTCAATTAGAAAAGTGAAGTGGCAAAACTAATTCACACTAATATATTCTAGACTCTGAAAAGCCTCTCCCTAGAGAATCTGCATTCTCAAATAAGACCATTGGGGAAAGCAGTGCAGAAAAACAGAAATCTTAAGTGATGGAATATGAGGTATCAGAAAGGGAGATATTTGAGGTTCAGGATCCTTTTCAGATAAACATTTATTCTGCTTTGCCACAGATTAACCTGTTCTATGCTTGTTAGGTTTTTAACATAGGCCAGAAACCTAAATTCTTATAAATACTAATATATAAATTAACATGTATGTATAAATATTCAAATAAATAAAATACAATAAATTGTGACCATTATCAAAACTATGTTCAAGAGAATGTACAGTAACTCCTTCTTTCAAAATTATTTTTACTAGGGACTTATAATGTCCCAGTCAGTAAGGGCAATGCCATGAACAAAATGAGAGACATATTCTCTTCCTTCATGAAATCTTAGATTTGGCAAGGGAAGAAGACATTTAAAAATTGTTAAGTAAATAATTATTTCATTATAAGCTTGATCTACAGTGCTGTAAAGCAAAATACAGCTACTCAGTTTTCTTGATACAGTGTTTGAAAAGGTACCAAAAGTACATTTACTTTGGGCATTGGGTATTATAACCTTAGTGTCAGATTTTTAAAATAAAATAACAAAGAAAAATGCCACACAAGTAAGCTTTCCTTACTATTTTTTTTTTTAGAATTAAAAGAATGAAAGAGAGAAAGAGGAAGAGATTTTAGAAAAAGAGAAAAGGAGAAAGAAAGAAACAGCAAAAGAAAGAAAAAAAAAGAATGAAAGAGAGAAAGAGGAAGAGATTTTAGAAAAAGAGAGAAAAGGAGGAAGAAAGAAACAGCAAAAGAAAGAAAAAAAAAGAATGGAAGAGAGAAAGAAAGAGGGAGAGAAAGAGGGAGAGAGAATGGGATTCTTGTTTTATTGCCCAG